>APFE030883039.1:52074-107201 GCA_000404065.3 Pinus taeda
GGAGGAGAGAGAGAGAGAGGGAGGTGTAAGAGAGAGAGAGAGAGAGAGAGAGAGAGGAGGGGATGGAGAGGAGAGAGAGAGAGAGAGATCGAGTTGGAGGGGGAGAGAGAAGGAGGGAAGAACAAAGACATAGACAGATAGAGGTAGAGAGAGAGGGGGTGACAAGGGAGGGATGGAGAGAAAGGAAGAGAGAATAGGAGGGAAGACATAGAGAAGGAGAGGAGAGAGAGAAGGAGAGAAAGGAAAGAGAGAGATGGAGACATAAATATGGAGGGGGAGAGACAGAAGGAGACAGGGAGGGAGATAGTGGCACAGTTTGATGGTAGAGAGAAAGAGAGTTAGGAGGGAGACATAGGGAGGTGGAAGAGAAAGGGAGAGAGAGGACTTGAGAGAGAGGAGAGAGGGAGGAAGAGAGAGAGAGGGGGAGAGAGATGGAAGAACAAATACATAGAAAGATAGAGGTGGAGAGTGAGAGGGAGTGATGACGCCAACCTAAGCTACATATACCCACAGTATGCAATTCAGATTACATGTCACACTATGTGTCCCAGGAATTCTCATTATTCCATACTTAGGAAACCTTCCATAAGTCAAGGTTTAACTCTCTTTAATTAAATGCTTAAACGGAAACATTTGATTTAACTCTTCAAAGTCTAAATTTTAATAACCCTTTAAGTGGAACCTTATACGACCCTTCATAACCTTTAGTTAATTCTTATTATCTGCGCTTATCAACCATACCATGGTCTTTAGACTTTGGTTAAACTCAACCTAAACCATAATACCTTAACCTGCTTATTTCTATTATAATTTCTGTATAATAGAAATATTTCATAAACACACTTAAACCTTACCTTTCCACCATTCTTGAAACCTTTTGCACATATATTGATGCTCTCCTTAGCACGTTAAATCTTCGTCATTGATCTCATTCCTCAATCCGACGGTTATCACGTTACCCGATCATTAACTATCCCAGACGATCTCCACCATTGATCTACTTCGTCTGATCCAACGACTGTCGCGTCACCCGATCACCAACAAGCTTGGTTGATCTCCATCGTTGATCAATCCTGCTTGATCCAATGGTTATTGTGCAATCTCGCATAGATATTTGCACGAGCAATATCAAGTCGAGAGCACGCGAGAAAAGTAGTTTTCTCTCTCCATTGTTTGCTACATGTCAGCCGCTAAGCTTAATCGTGTGAATTTTAGAAATACCGCTTACCACCTTTAGGGTGTGCGAGATACCACTTCCTATCTTTGGAAACTGCCCATGTGCTTAATACGAAACTTAAATAAACTTGGCTTAATAGGTTTAGTGCTTAATCTCCGTCATTCATCTTCTGACTTTATTTTGCGTGACATAATCCTGGCCGCCTATTGCACACAATCTTGTTCGTTGATCTGATTGATTTAATGGTTCATGTACACTGTTACGTTCTTTTGTTTCATAACGTGTAATAGCCCATTCAACTTTCTGCCTATGTATTTATCTTCGCCTCATGATCTTCACTTATTCTGATCTCGATCTCTGCTCGCGCCTTTATGCTTCCTTCACCTTCATTGTAACATTAAAGGCTTTCTCTAATACTGCCTGTGTGTAAAACCATAAAACTCCTCTCTACACTTCTTCTTTGATTCTGCACACTTGCAACCTACGTTATGCAGAATTACTCAAGTTCACACACAACTTATAATTGAAATACACATCACACCAACTCATAATCGAGTTATCTATATTGATAAACAACCATTACACAGGAATTTCTTCCTCAGCCTATTTTTCAATATGAGTGGCCTTTTCTCTCCTGCCTGTAGGCTTGCAGTCTAATTCTAACTCTAACTAACTGACTGAATACTGACTCTCTACCTCCTTACTATGCTTTTTAGGCTTACATTTATACAAAAGGTTCTGTTTAACCAATTCTGGTTAAGATCCTTAATCTGCTGAACTAAATCCTGAATATCCTCTAAGTCCACTTTTAACTCCAGTAATCCCTAAGAATCCTCTCTAGTTCCACGAATCATGACACCACTTTCTAGTATAAGACTTACAATTGATGTTCAACTCTTTCAATCTCCACTAATCACTCATCATCACTCATGTTCTCTTACATTCGAGAGCATTTACAAATATTCTCACAATATCTAATTAATTCCTATTCTAATCACCCAAAACATTAATAATTACATACATAGGAGTCCAAATTCCTTGAAAACACAAGACCCCCTAAGTTAACTAGAACATAATGAAATTGCTGAGCTATATGTCCCTGCATCAGACTCCCAAGGTTAAAATAATCATGATCTCCTGATCATGTGCTTCCAACCTTTGTCTTCCTAGATCCCATATTTTCTTTTGTAAATTGTCTTTGGTTGCTACTGTTGTTTGTTGTTGTTCTCCAGGTTTCCACACTTTATGTTGCTTTGCCCCACTAGCTATGCTTTCATAGTCTACTGTTGTCTTTCTCTTTCTGCTGCTCCTTGGCCATCTTACTGCTATTTTCTTTTGAGGCACCTTCATCACAATCTTATTATTTTTTCAATCTTTATGTCCAATTTATCTTTTGATTGATAATTACTTTGCCATTTTTTGTTGTACTCTATCCACTCATCTTCAAACTGTTGTTTGTTGTCTTCTCTTTCAAGTTGTTGGATTCTTACTGCCGCCCTTTCATCATTACCCTCTTGTTGTTTTCCAAACAACCTCTGTTCAATATCTGTAAATTTACTTTCAAAAAGTAAATTGTCCTCCAATTTCCTTTGTACTTGATTCCCCTCAAATACATTACTATGATGTTCATCAATTCCAACATATTTTCCTTCCTCTTCTTTCTTTACTTGGCTGCTCATATGTGCTAAATTTTCAAACCTGCACTCACAAAACAATTATTAAAATGAAAAACATAAGGTCTCAGTGCCTCTTCTTCTTTTGGTAACATCTCAGTATGTTGCTCTGGTTTTTCCTCCTCTATCAGCACATCAGTTTGTTGATTTAACCTTTCCTTCATATCATCTATTCAATGATATCTCTATGTTCTTGTCCACTGTAGTGAACTCTTTCCTCTGCAATCACACTGTCATACTCTAAGTTTTCCACCAAATATTAGAGTAATTCAAGTTCTCTTTGACACTTCATAAGTACTCCATCATCACTTATAATTCTTGCATTTGTACACAAATTATCAATTTGAAAATTACAAGGTTCAACAGTATCAACTGTTGCTTCACATATCAGATCTTCAGACTAAATCTCATCTCCTTCTTTCACAAGAAATTGTTCTTGTGTTATAACAGATTCAAACATCAATGTATTACTAAATTCTTTTTGCTGCAATAATTCATTGCTTTTCTCCTTCAAGAGACATTCTCCATCCTTCTTTACTTCATAGTATTCATCTTCTGAAAGATACTCTTCCACACTTTTGACATCTTCAAAAGATTGTTGATCCTCTACAAAACCTTCCTTTGTTAGTGACCAATCATCAGATGTCCTTTCTCCCTTTGCTAAATCTTTAGCATAGACTTCTTATTTCTTAACATCTTTCAGTAGATGTCCTTCTTCTTCAATACATTTTTCCTTGTTGTCTCTCTGTAAACCTTCTTCAAGAGCTATCCTTGTCTCATCATCTGCATTAATATTCTCTTGCATTTGTTCTTCATCAATAACATTAATCAAATTAATTAGAATACCTCTCTGAGACAATATTCCTTCATTCCTCATCAAAATAAGATCCTGATCTTCCATTTCTATGACAGCTTCAAATGACTGTCTTCTCTCATTGAGTAACTCATCCATAGACTCTTTCTATTGTAACCAGTCAAATTCTTCATCCTTTGAGAAAATTTCTTTGTCACTCTTTACTTCAATATCTTTATCCAGCCTAAAGACATCTTCAAAAGGTTGCTTTTCTCCTACAATACCTGCAATCATACACAAACTATCAGTTTTAAAAGCATAAGACCTTGTGGTCTCACTTGATGCTTCAGTCATCATATCTCCTTGTTGTTCTGAATTCTCACAATAATTCATAAGATCTTTCACAGATCACTAGTCTTCATCTTTACCTAGAACTTCACCCTGTTCTGTTTCACAAATGGAAACTTCCATTTCCAACTCAGCTTCTCTGAGTTCTTCCACCAGCCACTTTACTTGCCTTCGTTGTAGCCTTCTCTGTAACTCAGACCACTTCATTGCCTTTTTCCTCAAGACCCAATTGTCTTTGGTTTTCCTTTAGTATCATCCTTAATACATTGAGTTGTTCTATTAACTCTACAATCTCCTTGTCACGTTCCTCTTGACTCATTCTCTTGCCATTTTCCTTGGCATCCTCCTTCACTTTTCTTATGTTGTGGTCTTCCTCAGAACCTATGTTATCTCTGCTATGAATATCAGTAGTCATCTTCTTCTCTATCTTCATGAGTTCCTCACTCACTTACTATGAGTTGTACTAAATCCTCTGCAACAATAAGTCCTCCTTGTTGCCACTTACCTCACCAAGCTTTCCTTTGTACTTGGTATTTTGGAAAGCACTTGGTTCTCTATTCTTCGGAACCTCTTTGAGCACTTCTCTCTGCTCCTTCCAGGCTTCAACTCATCTGTACCTTTTAATAACACAAATGTTCTTTTGTATTTCAATCACAAATGAAATACTAGGTTATGACCACCTCTTCTTTCACTCAGAAATTCTTACCAACTTTCTTCATCCCTTAGCAATTCTACCCACATCCTCTGTGTAACTTCCTTTATGATCTTTCTGTGAGCTGCAACAATAACTCTACAGTAACAAGTCTCCTACTTGCTACACATGCCTCACTAAGCTTCTCTCCTCTGAGCTCAGTCTTTTGGCATCTCTCTGGTTCTCTCCTTTGGAACCAATTCAGCGCTGCTTGCTCTAGGTTGCAGCAATATTCTCACCTTCTTATGCCGCTACCTTCAAGACCTCTACATGATCTTGTTCTATGATTCACCTGCACTTTGAATGGATTGTTCTCTGTTTCTTTGCATCTGCAAATTCTGCTAAACTTTATCTCTGTGTGCCTACTGCTTGTCAAATTTAAAATCTAATCTCCTCTTGCCTGCTTACATACCTTCAAAATATAACTTTGTTCTAAGTTTTCTCAAAGAATTCTTACATGCAGAATTTCCTTGTTTTGCTCTGATACGAAATGACGCTAGCCTAAGCCGCATATACCCCAATGATGCAGCCTAAGCCACATATACCCACAGTTTGCAATTCAGATTGCATGTCACACTATATGTCCCAAGAATTCTCATTATTCCATACTTAGGAAACCTTCCATAAGTCAAGGTTTAACTCTCTTTAATTAAATGCTTAAGCGGAAACATTTCATTTAAATCTCCAAAGTCTAAATTTTAATAACCCTTTAAGTGGAAACTTATACAACCCTTCATAACCTTTAGTTAATTCTTATTATCCACGCTTATCAACCATACCATGGTCTTTATACTTTGGTTAAATTCAACTTAAACCATAACAACTTAACCCGCTTATTTCTATTATAATTTTCGTATAATAGAAATATTTCATAAACACACTTAAACCTTACCTTTCCACCATTCTTCAAATATTTTCCACATATATCGATGCTCTCCTTAGCGCATTAAATCTCCGCCGTCGATCTCATTCCTCGATCCAATGGTTATCGTGTCACCCAATCATTAACTATCTCGGGCGATCTCCACCATTGATCTACTTCGTCTGATCCAACGGTTGTCGCATCACCTGATCGCCAACAAGCTTGGCTGATCTCCACCATTGATCAATCTCGCTTGATCCAATGGTTATCGTGAAATCTCACGCAAATACTTGCATGAGCGATATCAAATCGAAAGCACACGAGAAAAGTGGTTTTCTCTCTCCAACGTTTGCTACGTGTCAACCGCTAAGTTTAATCGCGCGAATTTTAGAAAGATCGTTTACCACCTTTAGGGCACGCGAGATACCACTTCCCGTCTTTGGAAACTGCCCACTTGCTTAATACGAAACTTAAATAAACTTGGCTTAATAAAGGGTTAGCACTTAATCTCTGTCATTCATCTTTTGACTTTATTTTGCACGACTTAATCGTCACCGCCTATATCACACAACCTTGTCTGTTGATCTGGCCGATCTAACAGTTCCTGTACATTGTTACATTCTTTTTTTCCGTAACGTGTAATAGCCCATTCAGCGCTCTACCTGTGTATTTATCTTTGCCTCACGATCTTCACTTATTCTGATCTCGATCTCTACTAGCGCCATTATGCTTTCTTCACCTTACCTGTAACATTAAAGGATTTCTCCATTATTGTCTGTGTGTAAAACCATAACACTCTTCTCTACACTTCTTCTCTGATTATACACACCTGCAACCTATGTTACGTAGAATTACTCAAGTTCACACACAACTTATAATTCAAATACACATCACACAAACTCATAATTGAGTTATCTGTATTAATAAACAGTCATTACATAAGAATTTCTTCCTCGGCCTGATTTTCAGTATCAATGGGCCTTTCTCTCCTACCCATAGGATTACAGTCTAATTCTAACTCTAACTAACTGACTGGTTGTTGACTCTCTACCTCCTTACTATGCCTTTTAGGCTTACATTTATACAAAAGGTTTTGTTTAACCAATTCTAGTTCAAATCCTTAATCTGCTAAGCTAAATCCTGAATATCCTCTAAGTCCACTTTTAACTCTAGTAATCCCTAAGAATCCTCTCTAGTTCCATGAATCATGACACCACTTTCTAGTCTAAGACTTACAATTGATTTCCAACTCTCTCAATCTCCACTAATCACTCATCATCACTCATGTTCTCCTACATTCAAGAGAATTTACAAATATTCTCACAATATCTAATTAATTCATATTCTAATCACTCAAAACATTAATAATTACATACATAGAAATCCAACTTCCTTACGTCAACTAGAACATAATCAAAATTTTGAGTTGTATGCACTTGCATCAAGTGACAAGGGAGATATGGAGATAGAGTGAGTGAGAGAGGAAAGGAGGCGAGAGAGAGAGAAGGAGAGGGGAGAGAGAGGGGGGATGAAAAGAAAGAGAGGGAGACACAAATATGGAGGAGGAGAGAAGGGGGGGGGAGAGAAGGAGATAGGGAGGGAGATAGTGACAAAGTTGGAGGGCAGAGAGAAAGAGAGAGTGATGGGGAGGTGCGAGAGAAAGGGAGAGAGAGGAAGGAAAAGAGAGAGGACTTGAGAGAGAAGAGAGACGGAGAGAGAGAGATGGAGTTGGAGGGGGAGAGAGAGGGAGGCAAGAAGAAATACATAAATAGAGAAAGGTGGAGGGAGAGAGAGAGAGGTTGAGGGGGGGGGGGGGGGAGAGAGAGAGAGAGAGAGAGAGAGATGGATCCAACCTAGACATGGTATGTGTCTATATAAAAACCATCTTATGTCCATCTTAACCCAAGATCTATCAAGTGCTAAGAGGGATCAAATCTCTTGAGATATAAACCTCTTTTAAAGTGAAAAGAGATTTGATCCCTCTCGGCGCTTGATACACCTAGGGTTAAGATGGACCTATGAACTCACTTCACTGCAAATGTTGAACTTGGGGGATTGTTATTGTGCATTAAGTGTCCTAGATGGCACAAATATTCGAAATTTAATAGTGCTACATGTCACAGTGATGGTAGGGAGTACAGGTTATACAATGGGAACATGGTTGTAGATCAGACATTTAAAATTGAGATACGAAAATTCAATTTCAGCCGATGGAGAGTTGGATATTCTTCCATATGACATAGAAAACATGAAGAAGCTCCTAAGTTTGTTTCTAGAGGATCACCCGACGCTAATTATGCTCGATTCCCTTTGTGGGTTTCCACATTTGGAAAAGTTAGAATTGCATTGTTGTTCTTGACTACGGATGTACCTACATTGAAAAGGTTTCCTAATTTAAGGTTACTATATATAATAGGGTGTCCATCCTTGACATACTTATGGACAAGGAGTTGAGGAAGAGAAACCTACTTTTCAAGGTTATAGACATTGAATCTTAAAAAACTGCCAAATTTATTGAGCATAGCAGTACCACAGTGGTATATGAAATGAAACAATGCCTTGACTTACAAAGATGAGGATATAATTTTGCGACTCTCTAAGGAAATTTCCCAAAGGAATGGAGAAGATTCCTAATCTACAATCCATCTATGGTCTTGTGTGGTGGTGTAATAAATTAAAGTGGGAAGATGACAACATGAAAAGTTGACTTCATAAATTATTCAAACATAAATTATTTAGGTCAATAATCTATGCTGATAGACATTAGTCTTAAGCATGTGCATTTACAATAATGCAAGGTGAATTTTTGTTATTCATTTTCTCACAACATACATGTTTATCACTCCCTCGATATTTATGAAAATTTAGTAAACAAGTATAGAAGAGCAACAATTATTTAAATATTTTGCATGAGTTTTTGTATAATTGGAAAGAATATTTTTGTCCACTTTTGTAATTGGAAGAGATTTTTTTTATCTTGTTGGAAGACAATTTTTGTAATTGGAAAATAATTTATATCTCTATTTGGGATTGAAATAAAATTGGTGTATCCTTCTAATTGCAATCAATTTAAATATATAGACCATTGTAGTTAGAAAAGAAAGTCATCAAGGAAAAACCAACCTATAGAAAAGATCAATGAAGCAATAGAAAAGGCTAGGGTAGGTATAGAAAAAAAAACTTTTAGAAAAGAATAATCCAACTTCTAACACAACAAATGAACCTCTAATGAATATTACATCATAAGAATTTTTGGCAGATGGTTATATGATTATGGATTTACTTGAAACACAACCTCTTTAAGAAAACATTCCTATGTTGAAACCTCTTGTTGGAAATTGTGACATTTCATAAACTACCCTTAAGAATGCCCAATCCCCTTCTATGAATGTCACTCCACAATAGAGAAGTCAAAAGTGCAAAAATGCAGGTTGACCACTCCTACCTATATTGAACATTATGTGACAAACATGTCCAAAATATCTTCATGTGGATGAAAGTGGTTTATCATTACTTGAAAATAAGCTACCTGATTGAACTATTCATTAACAATCCTATAAAATTATCAAAGAATATTTTGAATTGAAGTATGACACAACTGAATGTCAATTATATTTATCATTGTTAAAATCTAAGAGTTTAACTCTCATTAAAAGAATGTTGGGAATTAGGATAATTGAAACTAAAAAACACGCAATCATAACATTAGAAAACTTGTGGATGCTTTTCAAAAACATGGTAAGACAACTCATTCCCAAGACCATAATGCATCACATCATGTCTTGTCACAATCAATTGTTAACAAGATCACTAGAAAACATCATTTTCTGAAACACGCATCTCATCCCATTAAAAGCAATGTCAAAACCATTTGAAAGTATTATATTAGATGAGATAGCCTCGACACATGTTCCCAAACAAATTTGTGGGACTTCATTGGCAAGCTACCTTATTTTGATATGAAGTTATATGAAGTAATTAAGGGACTAATGCAATTCTTTTTGCATGAGAACACTAGACCTTCTAAAAAAATGATGTAATATGACTAAGAATGGGTTCTATGGATCACGAACCTGGCATTAAACACTTCCTTAACATTACATAAAAATAATTGTATGAGACATTGAGGAATGCACATTTTGCACTCAACTTGGACCAACGATTTGTCGACATTGCTGGAAATAAGCCAAAAAAGGGTGTCTCTCCAGTATGAAGTCCCAACTAGGCCTCATATCATTTGGAGTAGGAGCCCAATCTAGATAATAGGCCCAACCACCATTATTTTTAGAGATTTTCCTTAGCTGCAATTATCAACATAAGAGATTATGCACAAAACTTAATATAAATAAGTAAGTCGACATTGTGAAGCATACAATTGCAATGTATATAAGGAACTTTAACAGAATGGAAAGAAAGAGGGAGCCTATAGAAGAAAATTATTAATATTGTACTAAAGGATACACACAAGAGCATAGAAGGAATCGTCGATTAACCTGCAAACTAGTTCACAAGATAACAACAATCATAAAAGCAAGTAACAATGCACATTCAACAAGATGCATACCAAAGCAAATGAAATAGTTTATTTTCATTAGTATGTAGAAACATAAACATACACTGTAAACAATGAAATAATATTCTTATAGTCATTCATGAAATATGCATGAAAGTGCATCAGATCCAAGAGCTTCAAAATATGAAGTGAAAGTCCCAAGATACACCATTACAATTATACAACACTAGCTCGAATAGTGGAACTTTAAGTCACCACTTTCTCCTCCAAAGAATGATATTCTCTCCTATGCCAAGCTATAGAAGCCAAGGTGAAAAGTCCTTTGATTGATCTATGAGGGTGTATATATAACAAATGGGGTGACTCTCCACCTCCCTTGTGACTCTTGACCTTCCCTCATGACTCTTGACCTCCCATGTGACTTTTCGAATTCCTACGTGACCTTTGAGCTTCTACATGACTTTAGAGCCTTCTAGTGACTTTTCACATTCCATGTGGGACCCTCGGGCTTCCACACATTTTACATTTTCTTATTTTTTGAAAATACAATATTACATTCTACAAATTGTGGAAAAATACATTGACACATATGACTTTTGTGGTGACATTTTTAGAAGCCATGACTTGGTGACAGTGACATAAGACTTAATTTCATTAATGCTAATCTCTTTTCTTTGTTTCTATGACTTCGACTTCTTCATGATGGATCTTTGCTTGTACTTGATCTTCACCCTCCAAAGGATCTAAATGAGTGTGAAAACCTTCCAAGTCAGCATGAGCTACCATCTCTTTATCTTGGTCCAATACTCCTTTACTCTTGCATGATAACATCTTCATATCTCATCTCGACAAGTTCCCTCATTATGACCTCTCCTTGTTAACCATTTTACATAATCTTGTCATGGTACAATGATATCACCTACAAATGAATTCGCTCATGACAAGACAACATTAGTCCCATAATAACCTATTATATCTGATGTAGGAGCATCCGAGCACCCTTCATTAAAATCGGAATCCAATGTTGTGAAAGGGGAAAACGTGGACAATCATTGCAAACCGGGGCAAATTCTATTAAAACGGGGCTAAATTGATGGAATTGACAAGGCATGATTAATTGTATTTATTTGCCATGTATGCGTATAGAGAGATTTAGGGGTTTGATTGAGCGATCCCATGGAGGAAATCATGGATCTTAGATGATCCACGCCTTTGTAATTTCATATATAAAGTGAGTATGTGTTGTGTGAAATAGATAGGAGAGATTGGATACAATGTAGTCGCAGGAGAATTTGTGACTAAGGTTGAGATGCCTTAACCTGTAATCGATTTTGTATATAATAGAAATACGTGTGTTATATGTATTTTGTGTGTATATGTGTAGTTATTACTATAAGTTAGTAAATATGCATATCTTAGTGTAAAGGATGAAGTTCTATGAACTTCGTCTTAAACAAAGTATGGTAGGTAAATATGTGTTATAACGTAATTCCACCAATAGGGAACGAGATCAAGTCAACGAAGGAGATTGAATAAACACAATGGAAACTGTTAGATCGTCTAGGTTGACAGATAATAATGGCGGAATGTGAGAAACCCTGATTAGATCTCGATCGTCTGATCAACAGATCCATAGATCTACGGTCATTGCGTGGTAACAAGCACCGAAGTTTAATTCTAAAAGTGGACCCGAGAAATCATTAAAACGAGTTTAAATTATGGAGGTGATTAGATAGTCCATTGAAAGTCGATCAGACACATATCGCGTGCAAATAAGCACGACCGTTAATTTGAAAAATGGATGCGATGAGGATTTATACAACAAGGTTAAGACCTCGTTGAATTCCGGCCATACAGACTGTTTGTTGGGTGTTTGATCGGATGATAATTGTGCTCAAATGTGAACATGGGTTAACACACTGAGCGGACCTGATGTGTTATCAACACGAGTTTATTTCCTTTTGAGTTCCAGGCCTTAAACGTTAAAGTGGGACTGGTGTTCGTTGGTCGGGTTTTGTTGTATTACATTGTTTGTTAACCGACCGGTTATTGGATGGGTTTTGTGTAAAATCCACCAATTCAAAGGCCTCTGATATATAAGTGGGCCCATAACCCACAGGTCCATGTACAATAATTTTGTAAAGATTCAGCTTTGCTGCGTAAAGTGGCTTAGCTTTCATCAATATTTGTGCTTGTTCATATAATATACTAATTGTGATGGGACAATGTTCAAGGGTTATGTGAGAAAGAGACTAGGAATTGTGCATTTGAGCTCAGTGGTGACCAAGGGATTACCATTTTATCCACTGGAACTGCACAATGTTCAATAAGGAGAGTCTCTTCAAGGTTTTGCGCAGTGGGAAAGTCCAAGACACAAGGGTGATGAGCTTTCCAACTAAGGATCCGCAGTGCACAATTCTCAAGGAAGAGGAGGAAGGGATTGAATAGTTGAGCTTCATAGGGATTGATAGATGACCCCAGTCTCCACTAGAACTATGCAATGTGTAGTAGGAGGCAAGAAAGGACAAGGTACTGCGCAGTAGGCAATTTCAGTAAGCAGAAGTGACCAGACTAGGTATTGTAACTACGCAATGCATATTGATTAAGGAGAAAACTCCAGGATTGCACAATTGAGGGTTTAAATGGCCTATATATAGACCTAATACCCACTAGAATTGTACAATGCATAGTAAGAGGCTCACTTGGGGAGGGTAAGTTTAATGGTGTAAGTAAAAGAAGGTTAAGTCACTACACCCTAGGGATGCTCACCAAATAATGAAGAGAAAGGAGTCTTTGTATTGCACATTTTGTCGTTAAAAGGAGGAAAATAAGTCCTTGCTATCATCTAGAAGTGCTCAATGCACATTACATGGAAAATTGATGAAGGATTAGTGCATTGAGTCAATTCAAGCATCAAGGGTTCAGTGATTATTCTCTAAAGGTACTCAATGCATAATAATGGGTGTTGTCCCCGAGAAAGGATTAGTGCACGATTCTAGGAGGTAAAGGTTTCATCAATGAGGCTTATGAATGGGTAGTTATCATCACCTGGTGGAGGGTTAGTGCTTTTATAACTTGTGACTGATGGGAGGACCAAGAAGAGCTCCAAAAATGGCTAAGTGTGTGATCGATGGAACAAGAGAGAGAATACATTCGAACAAGTACCAAAAAACGATCACACACATGTATACCATCAAATTCAAGGAAAATAAATGTTCATTATCCAACACCAACACATATAGATTGAAAAAAAACAAAGCGACACTTATTTTTGAGTGTGACAATCAAAATGTAAGTTTGCGACACTTAAAATACAAGTGGTGACACATGCATTGACTACAATCAAAAGGTATGTTATTCCATGGGAAAGTGTACAACACATATTCTCATGGTAAATATCATCAAATAGTGCAATATAACGTATTGAAGCTTCCTCTGCAAGGTGCCCCATAGTGCTCTTAAGATGTGTGCAAACAAGTGAAAGCAACACATGCAAGAGTGAAAAATACATTTGCAAACACAAAGACAACACAAGCGATACATGCAAGAATTAAAGTAGGAAACAGTGACACTTGAAAATATTATGGCAAGCAAAAATGGCACATGTAAGAGAAAAAGAAAGAAAAAGTGACACTTGTGTGACAATTGAGTAACTCACCCAGATGATGGGGCATTAACAACCATGGGTGAGAGAATGTGTCTTATACTCCAATAGTGCACAGAGCTCAAAAGTGAAAGATAAGTATGAACTCTGGGCTAGACACTTTATACAAGGAGAGTATACATGATATGAGGTTTATAATTGATGAGGGTGCTTAGTGCATGTCCAGAAACTAGGATCCAAGAGTGGATTGACTTACTTGAGAAACACTTGCACTGTCGACAAAAGATGCATAGTCACTCTCTATAAAAGATGCCCTCACACTATCATTGTTCATTAATATTGCACAATACTAGTCTCCAGAAACTGTGCAATCACTATCACCAGAGACTACGCAAGCATTGTCTTCAAGGACTATGCAGTCATCATCCTCAAGGAATTGTGTAATCACTACCATTAAGGATTGTGTAGTCACTGCCATCATGAAATGTGCAAAGGTTGTCATCATGGATTGCACAATTCTTGTATTTCAAAGATACACACTAATTGCTATGATTTCCCAAAAGAGGTTTTCTATGCAGGCATCGGAAGATCAACATGTAAGAGCACGTCGCTTCGATACTTAGAATTCTTGAAGGAAGACTTGAACACTTGAGAAGTATGACTAAGCATGACATTTATGGCTCAAAACAAAGGATGATCATAAGGAGACTCCAAAATTTGAATGTAGGAAAAATTTGGAGGGTGTTTGTTGTAGTGACAACATGGTAATTCAAGAAATGAAAATCTAGGCATGTTAAAATAAAGACAATTCATAACACATGATGTTGTTGATACTACATTGAATACTCTTACTATTTTGACACATATCTATATATATTTTTTGTATTGCATAACACTCTTGTTTAGGAATTTTTAGTTATATTGTTACTAGCATCATTTAGAGACTTTATTCACAACAACTTATGTACAAGGTTAAATGGTTGTATATTTTACTAAAAATCTTGCTTATATGGTGTCAGAAATTTTACCGCAAGAGACAATAAATTACTAAGAGAAACATAACACAATAAAAAACAAAAGCACATAAAATGATATGTACACATTTTACGCTGGGAAAACCCAAACACTAGGGAAAATCCCCACCTAATAGAATTTCATTAGCCCTTGGCCAAAACCCTAGCCAAACCTGCCAAGTGAGCGTTCACTACTCACATTCTTGACCTTGATTACAATGGAGTTCCTCCCAACCTTTTAAAGGCTACACTACATGAATTCCATGGGAAAACAACAAACCATGGGCCCAAAACTAGTACGTTTAATATGGTCAACTTGACTCTATCCCCAAGTAAATTTTACCTCACATTCCCCCCTTAAACATTGACTTGTGGTTTCCTTGACTAAATTCAACCAAACCCGTCAAGTGAGTCAACCTCGCTCGCTCTAGCCCTTACCCCCCTCAAAATTTATACTCAGGGTATGTGTTAGCCCAATACTCCTCCCTATCACCTAGGTATAACACCATACTTTACCAATAATTACTCAGGGTATGCATGCCTTACCAGGTCTTACAACAGTATGTCGATTTACCCGCAATAGTTTTGACTCCATTATTAAAAAAAAAATGTCGCTATAGATTTTTTGTTGTGTTTCATTGGAATTTTTTCTTTAGAAAATTGGATTTAATTTTGGTAATGCAATCACTACTAATTGAAGGACTAAGTGTTCACTAAAATATGGATACAAGTTCTCAATGTGTAATGGAGGAGAGAAGAGCATGTGGCTACTTTTAACCCATTCAACTTGACTCTATCCCTGGGTCAAGTTCACCTAATAGATGGGACATGTGTTAAGTGTGGTGGAATGGCATTAGAGAATATGCGTCCACATGAGAGATGAGTATGAATTGTGGAAGAAGGAGGTTAACATGCAAATCTTCACACATGTCACATACAATGTTGAGGGAGGGAATGAAAAAAAGAAATGTGCATTTGGTCACTTCCCAAGTTAGTAATGAATACATAAATAATATGTTTTCTTTCAAATTGCAGTTTGATGCTATGATTTTAACATTGTAGCAATTGGTATTTGTAACAATTTATTTATATATGTCTTTATTGTTGTTCTATTAGTTATAAGTATGTGATTTCATCAAGGAACTCCATGGAAAGGCCTAACAATATGTGCAACATGTCCATGTGACTCAATGATGGAATGAGCAATTTTTATTATGTAGATATGTTTCCCATTAGTAATATACTATCAATGGTGGATTTTATACGGAAAGACACCCTTCAACCACAAAATGAGATTTAAACACAACATAATCACCTAGATCAAGTCAGCATAATGGACCATATTACATTTAGGCATGGGATACATGGTAGCGAAGACAATAGATTTGTATTGAAGGAGTATCACTTCTATATAAGTTACAATAAGTGCCATGAATTATCTTATGTACAACACTAC
This sequence comes from Pinus taeda, assembly GCA_000404065.3. NCBI lineage: Eukaryota > Viridiplantae > Streptophyta > Pinopsida > Pinales > Pinaceae > Pinus > Pinus taeda. The sequence continues at coordinate 68,205 of APFE030883039.1, forward strand.
TTTTTTTTGTTCTACAATCACTTCAAGGAGAATAATATACAGATGGATCAACAATAAATTTGGTTGGATGGTTGCGCTGGCCAATTCAAAAATGCACATGTCTTTCATTGGTTATGTTTGTTGCACAAAAATGTTAAGGCACCACATATTTGTAACTACTTTGATATTGGGCATTGGAAAGGGGAGCATGATGGGACAGGCATGTGCTTTAAAACTACATTACCCATGCAATAAATGAATTTCACTACTACTCCCATCATTCCAGAAGAAAAATCCATTATTCATTAGTGTTCTTTAGTGATGAGGAGGGAGAAAGAATACAAGAATACTAATCAATTGAGAAATAACATGTACATATATTTTTTGGGAGGTGATTGATATAGATCTATAATATTTATATGAATGCAAAAAAAAATTATGGAACTCATGGATTTCATTAAGTTTGAACATTAGACAATGACATACTTGAAATATGGATGAGAAAACTCTCTCGCTTCCATGTAACATGTGGTGGTAGTGAATGGGACAATTATGAATCCATATATGGTTTATAGTTGGGATCATGTATCGCTCTAGATTGGTCAATGTATAACTATAGAATTATCACAGTTGGAGGAGGACCATAGTAAGTATTTTAATAGATTATGATCACATCTTGGTTTTTATACAACTAGGTTCAATGAATATTTATTAATTTTGATTAATTAGCATGATAATAGTATGCTTTCTTTATTTAGTGGAATCACATGTTGGCACTCCATTTTTTATAGGGAACATATATGCAATGCTTGCACCATAAGATAATCAATGGGGTAATGAATATTGGTTGGCACATTGTGTAGAGGGAAAGAAGACCCTTAATGTCACATTAATAGACTTTGAAGGCATTGATTTTATGTGTTGGGTCGATGGTTATGAAAGGATTTTATATAACACAAATTGAAATAACATCAAAGAGAAAAGGCTTTGTACCTTAATATTATATGCCAGGTCATTTTGTATACCATTATACAAACATACTTGTTGGTACAAACCTCCAACTACAAAAATTTCCAAGAAATATCTCATCAAAGGTATGATACTTCCAACCTAACCACGAACATGAGAGGTTAATGGTAGATTTTAGAGTCTTGTGGCTCGCTTTTGTAGATAGAGAGTTTGGATTTTCCACATAGATATGAGAAGTTAATGGAGACCATTAGTATTAGAAGTGATCTTGATGGTCTACTTGAATGGCCATAGGCAACTATTCATGTATGTGGTATGCTTGTTTTCCAATTACTTTATAAATGACTCTTATTATCATTAATTAATGAGTTTAACACTATTTTCCCTTGTTGTGCCTATTTCAACAAATTAATCATAGGCTCATAAAGACTTGTCAATAACTAGAATAACAGTGTTTTACAACACCACCCCAATGATTCTTAGATATATGTGCTTGGGATGGCTTTGATAAGTGTATGTAGTTAATTCTCTCTATCTCTGTCACTTGCATGCATATATATTGAGTCCAATAAAAAATCCTAACATGTTCTTAGGCTCATACTTTATTTTTACTTAGATCTCTCTATTTTTATCCTCAATTCATGCAACTCTCTAGACACGCGAACCCTTGATATGATCTTGATTTAATTTTATAGTCCTTATTGAGCATCCATTTGTCTATTATTTATCTTTAAAAGTCCCATTCATCTTATTCCCACCTTTTTCTAATGTGCTTATAATGTATAATTCATTTGTTATCAACTTTTCCTTATACAATTTAATCAAAATTTACACAAATATTTCATTTGTGTATGCATTATCATGCACACATTAGTTTTCGTTGTGTTAGTGAAACTATGGTTTTTCACGCTCAACCTTATATATCAATGTTTCCATGCTTAGCCTTAGACTTATTCATCAACTAAGTTTTCCGCATTTAGCATTAGCCATCAAATCTACAACATAAACATCTCTCTTCAATATTTTAAGTTAGTGATATTCTTCCTTCTTATTCTCAGTGTTAGCCACCATAGCTTAGTGCAAGTTTGAATAAGTGAGACTCTCCACACGCTTGATAGGGCATACACTAAACTAACAATTCTTATCCACCAACTGGGGTTTTAAATTTCACAGATCTAAAGTTTTTCAAGTTTCACCTCAATATACATCAAGGAACATTTCCAACTAGTGGTGTTAGGATTTATATACCAACCACAAATATTAGCATCATATTATCAAACTCTAGGCTCATTGGATTCTAGATTTTGTTCACTTATTGTAATAAAATGATGTTTTCCACACATATCCTAAGCCATCAACTAGGTTTTCAACACTTATCCTTTTCCACTAACTAGGTTTTCCAGTTCAAATATACATCAATAGATAATGCCAACTTGTGATGCTAGGCCTTTATGGTGTGTCTACTTACATTATATGCTTATGCATTCAAATTTGAATTCACTCTATTGGAGTCTTGGCACATAACTCTTAGAGTTCTACATTATATTTTCTCTGCCTTTTCATTTTTACATTTATACTATATTTTTTCATAGAGAGAGGCATCAAACTGTTCTCAACATTGGGATTTGTTAATAGAAGGTTGAAGTTCCTTATATATCTGCTCAGATACTATAGCCACTATGTACATTGGTCAATTTACATTTTGTGTTTCTTATGGTGTTTCAAATATGTGTGTCACGTACGAACATTAATTATGTCACTTATGGTGCATCACTTATATGCATTGATTCATGCGCATTGATGTTGCATCACTTATGTTTGACACCTAATATGGCATATCATGGCTCGTGTGCATTGCTTGAGTGCATTGATACTTGACTATGTCACTTATTATATGTATCTTATGACATGTTGATTATGTGTCTCACTTAAGTGCATCAATTATGTACATTTCTTATGGAGGATCACTTAAATATGTAACTTATGTGTGTTTCTTAAGCGTGTCACTTATGAGAGTTTCTTATGGTGTGTTGGCTATAAATTAGTCATAATAGTCTAAGCAACAATTATATGCATATAAATAATTTATTAGTTCACAAAATTCATAAATATGTCCAATAAAGGTAGTATCCAAGGAAAATGCAAAAAGAGAAAGCTTATGTTGACCTCTTAGGACAAAATGAATTTTTTCAATATAAACATGCAAATGAGATTTTCTACCCTTATTAAAAATCCCCATACTTATTTTACGTATGATCTAAAAAGCTAGCCCTGTGCAAAGTAACATTCATAATTGCAAGTATAAAAATATAATTGAAAGGCATGCATTACATAAAATATTTTTATCTTATTGTTTTAGTTCCCTTTTATCACTTTTGGAATCAAGAAATAGGTGTTAAAAATAAAGAGTAAAAACCATTTGTTAAAAGACAAATAAACAAGAGAGACTTGAAGAGAAATGATGCATCTAGGCTTGGATTAGTAGGCATTCTTTAGATTTAATATGCATCCTTTTCACTAATGTTTTGTTGATTTATTAGTGTCCTCCCAAGTTATTTAGCATCCACATTAGTGTCTTTGTAGCATCAGAGTTGTGTCCTTATACTACATTTATTGTCACTTGATTATCATTTTTGGTTTTTATACATGCAGACAAAATTCACATTATGTCCTTGAATGGCTCCAAGAAGTGGGTTACAGCTCGCCATAAAATTCAAAATGAGAATTGGATGGGGAAACATTATATCCAATGGACTCCTTGCACCATGTTACAACTATGGGAACCCCCATCCTAATATTCCATAGGATAGAAAATTATTTATTGAGGATCTTTAGAACTAGGGTTTTATTCAATAAATAAAATCGCAAATTTTGCAGTCACTCAAGTAATCATTGGTATTGTTCTCATATGGGTCTTGGTGAAACACACTTTCCAAGGCTTATAGAACTCATTTTTGTTGCTCAAACTATTTTTTTTACCCATGGATAAAATTCACAATATGTCTCTAAATGGTTCCAGGAAGCGAGTTACAAATTGCCATAAAAATGAAATTAGGAAAAAACATTAATTCCATTGAACTCCTAGCACCAGGTTGCAACTAAAGGCACTCCCCTCTTAGGATCCATAGGCCATAAAACAATCTATCGAGGATTTTTGGAGCTATGTTTTGGCTAGTATAGATAAATGAAAATTTTGCACAAGGGAATGGATTTTGCAAAACCATGGCTTGAGATATTGTGGGTAGCCTTTTCATATAGGCCATTCTTAGAGACACTTCCCAAAACTTACAAAACATTTTTTTGTTTTAGTTGTTTTACCAATGCAAAAAAATCACAATATGTCCCTAAACAACTATAGAAAGTGAGTTGAAAATCACTATATAATTCAAAGCCCTATTGACAATTATGTTGGACTCCTAACACTAGGTTACAACTAGGGTAACCCACTCCTAGGATTTCTTAACCTAGAAAATGAACTATTTGAGGATATTTATAGTTATGGTTTTGTTTAGTACAAATGGCATTGCAAATTTTACACAAGGGGATGGATTTAGTAGAACCCAACTTAATTGATTTTAAGTAGTGTGCTTTTATGGGCCTTGGTTAAACACACTTTCCAAAGCTTACACAACTATTTTTTGTTTCTTCATTTGTATTTTATACCTATGGACCAAATTCACCATATGTCCATGAATAGCTCCATGAAGCAAGATGGAACTAGCCATAAAATTAAATTTGGGACTTAGATGGGTGAACCATTAATTTTGATGGACGCTTAGAACCGAGTCATAGCTAGGGAATCCCCCTACTAAGATTCAATAGGCCTAGAAAATTATTTATTTGATGATCTTTAGATCTAGAGTTTTGTCCAGTACATACCAATGCAAATTCTGCATAAGGGGATGGTTTTTGAAAAATAATGGCTAGAGAAATTATGTGTATGGGTCTTGTCCAAACACACTTTGGAAAGCTTACAAAACTCATTTTTTATGCTTCATTTATTTTTTATATCGTCGGACAAAAATCACCATATGTCCTTGGATGGCTCCAGGAAGTGAGATGCAACTGGCCATAAAATGTAAACTAGGACTCATATGGGTGAACCATCAATTATGTTGGATTCGTCACATTGATTTATAGTTAGAGGAAAACCCCCTCCTAAGACTCCATTGGTCAAAAAAAAAAAATTGGGGGGATCTTTGAAGATAGGGTTTTGTTTAGTAAATACCAATGCAAATTTTGCACAAGCGTGCATATTTTTCAAAACCCTAGATTAATATTTGGGTAGTGTTGTCACATGGGACTTGGCCAAACACACTTACTAGAGGTTATAAGACTCAATTATGCTACTCAATTTAGTTTTTATGCCCTTGGACTAAATTCACCATGCATCCTTGAATGGATCTAAAAAGAAAGTTGCAACTAGCCATAAAATTCAAAATGGGGTTAAGATGGGAGAATCGTTGATTTCATTGCACTTATGGAACTGAATTACAAGAAGGGTCACCCCCCTCCTAGGACTCCATATATTTAAAATTGATTTTTTAGAGTATATTCAAAGCTAATGTTATGTTCAGTATAGGGGGTTGATTTTGCAAAACCCTAGCTTGAGAGATTGTGGGTATTGTGGTCAAATGGGACTTTTCAAAACACATTTTCTAGAGCATATGGAACTGTTTGTTGAGAAATTGATAGGGGAAATAGTTAGGGTGATTTCTCTTTACTTGATAATTACTTGTGAAGTTATGTTAGATTCTTATTACTTTATTATATTTTTTTCATCAAACAATTACCAAAACCATAAACCATGAAGATCATAAATAGACAATGGACAGGGGATATAGGCTCCAAGCCAACGAAAAACCCCTCTAAATGGAAAACCCAGTAAAATTCTTCTCTTCTTATAGAATCAAATCAAATGAAAACTCCAAGACCTAAAAAACAAGACCAAGACCTCCAACGAGACCCAAGTCAACCCTCCTCCCTTGCTCTTTCAACAAGTCAAAGTCAACTCAAGTCAACACAAGTCAAAACCCTCCAAATCAGTTTCAACTTCATATTTTCAGCCCCCAACAACATAATTCTAAACTTGTAGTAGATTAGCAACTTCGACCCCTGGTCAGCTCCAGAAACTCACACGTGTGAAATATTTAAGTCATATTTTAGGGAAAAAACTTCAATTTTCCTTCTTCCTTGACCTTTGCTCTCTCTCCCTTGAATTCTTACTCTTCTTTTCTTGTAATTCACTCTTCTTATATAAATCGAGGCTTTATTACTTGGATTCAAATGAGGTCATCTGTCCTTTAACAATACAAATCTAGGAGGTCAAGTTACCCCTTCCATGACCAAATTGACGAGGCAAGGCCAACTTGGTCTTGTGGGTACAAAAATGACATTTTTGACTCAAATAAAATTATTTTTCCACTTTATTTTCAAAGTCCAAATGGGACTTGATTCCAATGCAATATTTTGAATTATGACAATTATTTTTTTAACTCAATAAACTTTAGAAGCATGAAGAACATGATTGACCTAAACGACCCATTAACTTGAGCATGAAACCCATGCTTATAAAATAAGATTTCTTTTTCTTCTTTTGATCCTTACATGAAATATGTAATAACATAAGGACAATAACAATCATGAATACCGAACCTAGTTATAGTTTCCACCACTCCCTCTTGACTAGGGTAGTTATTCATAATTCCGAAATAAGTACAAGGATACTCTCAAATTGAAATATTATCATAAGAAAATTCAGATTGATAAGACTTTTAACATCATAACCAACATTGTCAAATGACAAGATAGCAAGGCCTTGACTTGACAAGCTCTAATTCTCCAGAAGATTAGATAACAATGTTAGGAGGCATACATATGGACATCACCATATCCTCTCAAGGCACATACCCCATCTGAATGTTCACCAAGTATGTCTTTCTGGGACTATTCTTATCTTGGATTCCAAATCCTCAAATAATATTGGTCATCTTTAAACACTCTTATCTTGGATACCATGTCCAGTCCTTAAAGAGTTTCGGTCCACGAGACTACTTCCTATCTTGGATTCCCAATCCTCAAGGAGTACTAGTCCTTGATGCTTCTCTAATACTCCATTCTCCCTCTCAATTCCATACACTAGATGTACGATGATTAGTCCTCACCTACTGCATGACACATGGAGAATATAGTGTCCCATATCACTCGCTCTTAATTAGGGATGAAACTCTTATTTCCTTTCAAATAGGGAGTGGATCCTAGCTCCCTATCAACTAGGGAGACATTATTGCAATTCTTATTTAAGTTCAAACATATGTTTCATTCTTTGTCTCATTCATCAGCTACTTGTTCTTCTGTGGAGATCTAATAATAGTATTTGCACGGGCTCCTATCTCTCTTCATCATATCATACATGAGCTTCAACCTTCCTGGATGTTTATGGAGCCAAATTCTTTCTCAATCTTCCTTTATGACAGGGTTATTTCCATCAGTCTTTTACAACATTTTCCATCAATCATCTTTTATAATATCTTCATCAACATCAATAACTTTCCAAACCAATTAATGTATGGCTAATCATAGTTTCCTCTATCCATCAACAAAGTGAATATCATCACACTCAATATGACCAATAGGCTATCTCATGACTTTCTACCTTTCCTTCCTTCATGATGTACACATTTGTACCATCAATACGTCTAAGCCAAAACTAATTTTTTCCACTCAATTTATGTGTTCTAAAATTGAGTTTAAACAAAAAAATGTAGATGTAATTTCTCAACTACTATCTTTCCAACTTGCGCTTCTGCAACATTTTCTCCAGGTATCTATGCCATATCTCAAATGAATCATCAATATCAAAAAATTAATATCAAATTCATAATAACCTTCCCATCAAGATGTTATGTTCTTCTACCAGCTTCTTTTGAGGTCAACATCCCTTTGCATGGTCTATAAGTTTATACTAGAATCCTTCTTCATGCTTTCAAACAATAATTAGTGTGTTCGTGGAGTGAACTAATCCACGAGCTTCAAAATCACATCTATCCTATTTTATGCAACTCCCTTTGAAGTTGTCTATCTTTCATGCTTCAAGAGACCATATTGGATGTTGATCAATATCATCATGTGTTTTTCCCATCCATTATGTTTCTATATATTTCAGATAATCAATGGAAGAGTTCTTTCTTATCTAATCAAAACATACTATCATACTCATCTATCATGCTTTTATGTATTGAGTAATCAAAAGGAAGAGTTATGTCCAATCCAATCTTATCCAAGACATAACATGCTTATGCAACCAAGCACATTTTTGCAACCAAATCTTCCTACAATATTTCTGAAGACATGAAATTTGTTTCCTAATGAAGAGCTCTAAAGATATACCTACCTATTCCTTCATACTGTCAACTACTTTTTTCATTTTGTACGAACTTCCCTTTCCTTTAGGATGATTTCTAAGATGGGATTCCTTCTCTAAGATGAGAAGTGCTCAATTATATGGTCATGATGAAACTCGATTATGTTCATTCATGTAAGCTTATTTGATGTTTGTTTCCATAATTTTATAGTAGAAGTATAGTCTTGTCATGATAAAAAAAATTCTTTCACATAGTGAAGAACCTTAATAATTATTATCAAGGATCCTTGTGATCATTTTTTTCTAGAAGAATACTTTTATGATGCCAAAAAGTAGGTCCAAAATATTCTATGTTTGCTTGATGATTGCTACTAATGAGATGCTACTAATGGTGTAGATTCCAATCCTTGCAATGATTGATGCTTCTTTCCATGATGTCATGCTCCAAAAAACCAAAACTCTTGTACAAATGGAATTGCACATACTACTCTAATTTACACTCTTCTAATAAAATAGTGGGGAAGTACTTCAATAATAAATATCCTTGGGTTCTTCACTCTTTAGCTTATTTTCAAGTTTTTTAGTTTCTTCAGTTGTGTGAGCTCCACTCCTTTCCTTCCTCTTATTGTTCTTCTTGTTTTAAGGATATTTGGGACAATCTCTCTTAAAGTGTTTATATTCATTGCATCCAAAGCATTTCACCTTAGACATATCTTTATTTCTTCATGGTTGATTGTTGTTCCTTTGTCAAGGTTCAAACTTTCCCAACTTTCCTTTCTTCTTCTTTACTTTAGTAACAAAATATTGAGACTTTTCATTTGGTTCGGTGTCATATTTTGCTTTCAATCGTGTCTCTTATATCATGCACAAAGACCATATATCATCAAAGTTCAGTGTGCCCTTTCTTAAATAGACGCCTATCACAAAACTATTCCATTCAGGAGGTAATGCATTGAGTATCCAAGTTATTAGTTCAGAATCAGATACAACTTCTCCAAGTCCCAGTAATTGATCCCTCAATTGTGAGAATTTTTCAGAGATATGAGGCCAAGTCTTCATCCTTTGATAACCTTGTGTTGTAAATTATATTCCTTAGAGATATTTTCTGACCTGTAGTGCTAACTGAATAAAATTTCACAACTTATCATATATTGCTTTAGATGTGCCCAAATCTGCACTAAAAGGAATGAGATGATCCTTGATGGATTTAATGAGAATACTGTGAGCCCTTACTTCTCCTTTCATGTACTTGTCTAAATATTGAGTCTTATCCTTCTCTGGTTCTAAACATTTTCCTAGAACATGGTCCATGACTTCATTTTATACAAGTATTAAGTCTATTCTTTTTTTTCCATGCTTGAATGTTTTTTTCCCCATCAGATGATTTCCTTCCTTACAAAATGAAGTAATTTGATTTGAATATTAGGCCATAGATAATAATGTAGTACTTACTTGATATAGCATTGTTTAGCTTTACTAAGAGGTCTTAAAGTACCTTGATATTCCCAAGACTTCCAAGAGTCTTCTAGAGATGTCCTAGAATGATGACTTCTAGGATGCCCGGAACAATAGTGACATCAAGCTTCTTCAAAGAGTTTAGATGATGTTCCCAGGATTCTTAATGCTTCTTTTTTTTATGTCTTCCAAAATAAGTGATGATTATAAATCTTCCAAAAGAGATGGATGTCCTTCTTCAAGATGATGATGTGTAATTAAGAGCCTTCAATGATGGAGAGAGAGAGAGAGAGATGGTGGTTTTGTGTCCTCTTACTTGTGTCTTTTTGAAAATAATGTCCTCCAAGGTTACTTGTATGAATATATTTCCTTTATGCCAACAAGAGTGATCTTCAAGTCGCCTTCTCTTCACCTTAGCTTTGATACCATGTTGAGAAATTGAGAGGGACAGCAGTTAGGATGATTTCTCTTTACTTGATAATTTCTTGTGAAGTTATGTATAAATGGGCTTTTTCTTGGGCTTATAAGTGGATTTTTATTTTAAAAATAAATAAATCTTTTATTACAAAGAGTCTAAATTGGACTATGATACATGACCAATAATATTATTTATCCTATAAAGACCTAGAAAACCCAAAAGCACGAAGAACATGATTTTGACTCAAACTTGAGTATGAAAACCATACTCCAAAAATAAAATATAATTTCTCGTTCTTCCTTTTTCTTTCTTTATGAAGAATATACAATGTATTGATTAAGATTAGATCATTATGAAGACTGAACCTATTTACAACTTTCAACACCCCCTATTAACTATGGAGGTATTCATAATCCCATTACATGGTAAAAGGAATCTCAATATTGAAGCATTCTCATAAGAAGAGTTGGATTGATGATCAGAATCTGGATTAGGGGCAAAAATTTGCTCAAAAATAAAAGTGTTCAGAATTGATCAAAACCTGAATGAAAGTGTCCGGCTCGACGATATGACCCCAATGCAACTTGTTTCACTCAAAACGGAGCTCGTATGAGAAAGATATTGTGTTCTATCCGCTTTGCCAAATAGAAGAATTTTGAAAAAAAAGTACAGTGACTGCCTAGTTAGCAGTGCGTAATGTTGACGTGGTAGGTGACTATGCAGGTTAAAATTTTGGGTCAAAGACAGTGAGATCACGCCAAGTGGTTCTTTGTGATTGGTTGACAATTTGGTGAGATGGCATTTTTACATTGGTTGGGGAAGGACCAATGAGAAGGTGACATGTGGCAAGCCCAGAGGCCACCACGTGTCCCTCCCCAAAGTCCTGGGTATCGGTGTGCAATAGCAAATTTTTTTTGGCAAGCCGGGAGTTGAACCCATCACCTCACTTGCACTAACCCCACACACTATCGCCATGCCACCATATTGTCACTTAATAAACTATGGGTGCATTAGTATTTAAAGTTTAATACATGGCGCATTTGGGGTTAACCACTAGCAGTTACTGCCAACATGTGACCAACCTAACCCTTAACCGCAAACATTTAATGTTAACTATCGGCGGATTGGGAGGTAACCATAGCATTAACCGCTGCGATGTGACCAAACTCATAATTCTAACTGCCAACATTTTATGCTAATTGCGGATTAAGCACTAAACAGCTTTAGCATGAATTAAACCATGCTTAACGGTTAATTAAGTGTGGATTAGTTTGGCAAATTTTTGGCAGAGCCGAAAAATATGGAGCTAACTCCAAATTTGGGAGAGTTAACTGGAGTTTTTCCATATTTAGTGGAGATTTCCTAGGAAAAACTAAAGAAGCCATAACTTTGGCAGTTTTTGACCAATTTGGCTCAGAAAGAGTCATTTTTAGATGATTTGGATGCTCTAAATACAATGGAATAGGTTGCAGAGGCAGAAAGACACTTTTGTACATGATTTTTCTACATTGAAGTTTAAGGAAGCCTAGGGCCACCAAGAGAGGAGGTCAAGCCTAATGTTATGCTCTTGACCTGCGAGAAGATACCAGAATACCAAATACGCAAAGAAATATACCCATAACACAAAACAATGAGAAATAACAACATGTATTTTATTATTTAGAAAGGAAAGCAATGTTCACTTGCCTCTTCGAGGGGGCAACCTCAAATAGAGCTGGGATTGATTACAAAATAAGACACGATGCTCCTCAAGGGGAGTCTCTATCCTTTATATAGGATTCATACAAGCAATACCATGGGTTAGTACCATGGTTCTTATTAATACCATCTATATAATACCATGGCCCATTTGCAACTAACTGTGGTCCCTTCTTTAAATGTGGGTCAACCACTTACAATTATTAATATGGGCTTTATTAACTCTTTAACTAACTATAACTATGACTCGACCCTATTACATAAATAAGGGGGCTAGGGTTGGACCCTACAATGCCCTCCCCCATGAAAATAGCCTTGTCCTCAAGGCTGAAGCTGCAGAAACTACTGAAGAACAGTGGTTGGTTCCCAGGTCGCATCTTCTGGAGATGTGTCTTTCCACTTGACGAGGACTTCCTTTATCGTGTGGCTGCATAGGTGCCGTTCTCGCATGTAAAGAACCTGTTCAGGTTGGAGCCAGATTGAACCTTCTTCATCCAAATTCTGGTAGACTAGTTTGAATTCTGCAATTGTTCCCAACCACTTTCTTGAGGCATGAGACATGGAAGACGGGAGGGATTTTTGCAGTGGGTGGCAAGGCTAGCTTATAGGCTACTTCTCCTATGCACTGCAGTATTTGATATGGTCCGTAGAATTTTGGAGATAATTTCTGACAACCCTTGTCTTTGAGTGATGCTTGCTTATATGGTTGCAACCTCAAGAATACTTGATCCCCTTCTTGAAATTTTCACTCAGAACGATGTTGGTTTGCCTGTTGCTTCATGCAATTTTGAGCTTGATGGAGATTCTCTTTGAGGTGGGCAAGCATGGTTGCACGGTTCCATAGGAGTTGATCCACTGCTTGTACCTTAGAGCATTCCTGGATATAAGAAGTAGGTGAAGGGGGGAGTTGACCATAAACTACTTCATATGGAGGCATCTTGGTGGTGGCATGATAGTTAGTATTATAACACCATTCAGCTAGAGGTGACCACTGTACCCATAGATGTTGCTTTCTGAAGTGAAACACCTGAGGTAGGTCTAAAGACATTTGTTGACTGCTTCAGTTTGACCATCAGTTTGGGGATGATAGGAAGTACTGAGTTGTAGTTGGGTACCTTGTAGCCTGAAGAGTTCTTGCCAAAAGTTACTGGTGGATATCGGGTCACGATCAGACACAATGGAAGTGGTCATGCCATGCATTTTGAAGATCTGGTCCATAAAATATTGAGCCACCAAAGCGGGTGTAAATGGGTGGGGTAGGGCACAAAAATGAGCATACTTAGAAATTCTTTCCACAACCACCATGATGATTGACTTGTTGCCTAACTTCGGAAGACTAGTAATGAAATCCATAGAAATATTCATCCAAATTGAGGCAGGGATGGCAAATGGCTGTAAGGTGCCTGGGGATTTGATTGTTTCTCCTTTGTGGCACTGACACACATCGCACTTAGCTACAAAAGTAAGAATGTCCTTTTTCATGCCCGTCCAAAAGAATGAACGTCGAGTGCAAGAATAAGTCTTCTGAAAGCCTGAATGGCCTGCAGTGGGAGATGAGTGCAACTCTGCCAAAATGCGACTTTTGAGGGTGGATGTTGGTGATATCACTACTTTGTCCTTGTAGTGAAGAATCTCATCCTCCCAAGAGTAGCCCACTATGGAATTTGGATCCGCCTGCAATTTATAAATGAGTTGGGAGAGAGAAGGATGTGAAAACCATTCCTTGCAAGCCTCTTCAATCCATTCTAGGATGGGAAAAGAGATTGCTATCATGGTTCTTTCCTCCTAAAATTGGCGTGATAAAGCATTCGCTGCGACATTTTTGCACTCTTTCTTGTAAATTATCTCATAATCATATCCCAACATTTTGGATAGCCATTTATTTTGTTGTGGTGAGGATAGGCATTGCTCCAAAAAATATTTAAGTCTTTGATAGTCTATAGAGATTTGGAAACGTCGCCCCAATAAGTATGGTCGCTAGGTATCCACTACATGTAAGATGGCCATCATCTCCTTCTCATAGGTAGATTGTCCCAAATTTGTCCCACTTAGTTGTTGGCTAGTGAATGGCAAGGGTTGACCTTCTTGCATTAAGACAACCCCAATACCCATACCTGAAGCATCACATTCAATCACAAAAGATTTGGTGAAAGTCGGGTACTGCCAATACGGGAGTGGAACGCATGGCATGTTTGAGAGCTATAAATGCCTGTTGTGCTTCATCATTCCAGAGTAATGAATTTTTCTTGAGAAGGTGAGTGAGGAGTCTAGCAATGCGACCATAATTGCAGACAAATTTGTGATAGTAGCCTGTGAGACCCAAAAATCCTCTCAAACTCTTCAAGGTCTTTGGTTGAGGCCAATCCTGCATTGCCTAGATCTTTTTGGGATCCACCATGACACCTTCATGCCCCACAATGTCGCCAAAATACTCAACTTCTTTCATGCCAAAAGAGCACTTGGACAATTTGACAAATAATTTATGCTTCCGGAGCAGTTGTAAGAGAAGGTCTGCATGCTGAAGATGTTTTTCCCAGGTGAGGCTATAGATGAGGATGTCATCAAAGAAAACAAGGACAAATTTTCTAAGATATGGTTTGAGCAGGTGATTCATGAGGCTCTGAAAAGTGGAAGGGGAATTATTGAGACCAAATGGCATGACCAGGAATTCATAATGGCCTTCATGAGTTTGGAAAGCAGTCTTTGGAATGTCTACTTCTTTCATGCGAATTTGGTGATAGCCTGAGTGAAGGTCAAGATTAGTAAAGAATTGAGCCCCATTTAGTTCATCCAAAAAATCATCAACAATCGGGATGGGAAATTTATCTTTGACCATCAGCTTATTGAGGGCCATGAAGTCTGGATACATACACCATTCCCCATCTTTCTTAAGCACCATGACCACAGACGATGAATAAGGACTAATGCTATGACGAATGACACCGGCTTCCAGGAGTTCCTTGATGCTTTTTTCAATTTCATTCTTTTGGGAGAAAGGATATCTATATGGGCGCACATTTGGCAGCTGTGCCCCTAGGACCAAATTAATGCTATGATCATGTTCCCCTCTTGAGGGTGGAAGCTCATGAGGCTTGTCAAAGACCTGCAGATGGTTGTTTAAGAACTGTTGCATCTTAGGATGAATATGAAGAGAAGTGGGCTCAAAGGCCTGGATGGCATTAAATTGGGCTATAACTCCATGGTGGCCCTTTTTTAACAACTTTTCCATCCTATGCGAGCTGGTGATAGAAGGAGCACCTGCCTGGAGTCCG
This sequence comes from Pinus taeda, assembly GCA_000404065.3. Lineage (NCBI taxonomy): Eukaryota > Viridiplantae > Streptophyta > Pinopsida > Pinales > Pinaceae > Pinus > Pinus taeda. Next base: position 83,359 of record APFE030883039.1, read on the forward strand.
TGGAGGGTATGCGTGTGGTCATTCTACTTAAAGATCATATATAACTCCTGAAAATCCATTGTGATTGGGCCGAGTGTGCGGAGCCATTCAGCACCCAAGACAATGTCACACCCACCCATGTTGATGACAAACATGTGGGTCTTTAGGTGATAATCCCCCATCTAAAGTTTGACATTTTCACAACGGCCTTCACATTTCATTGTCCCCCCATCAGAAATCTGGACCTGGAAATTAGAGACTGCTCTGACAAAACAATGCACTGCTTCGGTGACTCTTTGATGGATAAATTTATGTGTACTGACAATATCAATCAAGATTACTACAGGGCGATGTTTAATAAAACCTCTGATTTTGAGAGTTTCGGGAGAAGAAATTCCTACCAAAGCATGGAGTGAGATAACTGTTTCTTCTGGTGTAGCTGGGAGCTCATTGTCCGACTAGTTGTCCTCATCTTCCTCCTCTGCTCCCTCAAATGGTGGGGCTTCCTCAGATGAACTGTGATCAATAACATCAATTTGAAAGAATTTGGGTTCCTTTCATTTATGCCCCGGGGAGTATTTCTCATCACAGTAGTAACACAATCCTTGCTTTCTTCTTTTCGCCATTTCTCCTGGTGACACCTTTTGAACCTTAAGTGTTTGGGTAGTGCTCAGAGCTTGGGTGGGGTGTCCCACACGTAGCTTAGTCACATCATCTATGATTTGATTCAATGTGAAATATTGCTCCATTTGTGATAGCCATATGGCTGGATGAGAGCCATCAAATTTATACATGTCTAGCTTGGGTAGGCGAGGTTGGGACTGTTGGTGGTTTCCATAGAAGTGAAGAGAATGGCTAGATTCGCCCTCAAGGTTTTCATTAAAATCATATGCCTCTGATTGTTTCCCCGACTTGCCCTTTGTGATTGTGTCATTTAAGGATTGGATCTGCTTTGTTAATTCCTCTAACTATTGTTCAAGGGTGTCTATATTCTCATTGGCCATAGCTTGATCTTTGGTTTGTACCATGCACAGATCCGGTGCACTTGTCGTTACTAGAAAAAAAATTGGGACCACCCGAAATTTTGACGCTGATAAATGAATGGTACCACCTTGCTCAGCCCCTCGACCTAATTCTTATGGGCTGAGTCTCCTATAAGCATCCCAGGAGGGTCTTAGACCTTTTTTTTTTACTCAGAAAGAAGTTTTACTCCCCGCTTAGGAATACTGCAGTAGTTGATTCCCAAAAAATTTAATTATGCCCAATGTCCTACGAGAATCACGCCCAGGTATAGGAGCCACAAGCCTCCCTACACAAATCGTTAGATCTGTCGACGAAACCCTCAACTACAGAGTATGAGTAGGAATGTGGCAGTGATTGAACCTTAAGTTTTTGGGTAGTGCTCAGAGCCTGGATGGGGTGTCCCACACTTAGCTTAGTCGCATCATCTCTGATGTGATTCAATCTGAAATATTTCTCCATTTGTGATAGCCATATGGTTGGATGAGAGCCATCAAATTTATACATGTCCAGCTTGGGTAGGCGAGGTTTGGACTGTTGGTGGTTTCCATAGAAGTGAAGAGAATGGCTAGATTCACCCTCAAGGTCTTCATTAAAAGCATATGCCTCTAATTGTTCCCCCAAATTTCCCTTTGTGATTGTGTCATTTAAGGACTAGATCTGCTTCATTAATTACTCCAACTTTTGTTTAAGGGTGTCTATCTTCTCATTGGCCATAGCTTGAGCTTTGGTTTGTACCATGCACAGATCAGATGCACTTGTCGTTACTGGAAAAAAAAATTGGGACCACCCAAAATTTTGATGCTGATAAATGAATGGTACCACCTTGCTCAGCCCCTCGACCTGATTCTTATGGGCTAAGTCTCCTATAAGCATCCCAGGAGGGTCTCAGACTTTTTTTCTTTAACTCCGAAAGGAGATTTACTCCTCGCTTAGGAATACTGCAATAGCCGATTCCCGGAAAAGTTAATTCTGCCCAATGTCCTGCGAGAATCACGCCCAGGTGTAAGACCCATAAGCCTCCCTACACAAATAGTCAGATTTGTCGGCGAAACCCTCAATTGCAGAGTATGAGTAGGAATGTGGCAGTGATTGAACCCCTGTTGCTAGATCTGAATGGTGGATCTGATTGTTGCGTCTGTGACAGAACCCAACCTGCTAAATCTGATCTAGCAAAGATGAGGCATGATCTAGAGAGAGATAAGGGAACTATGGTCTCAAGGAGTTTCAGGTGCTACATTTCGCAATATACATAAGGGTCCAATAGTAGTACTCAGCCCAATATTTCAGGGCACTAACTAAGGAGGATCAACCGTACCCTTAGCCGTACCACCCAACTACCCTATCGTAGGTGTGAGTAATCTCCCCGAGTACTATTCTCAGTGTACTATAGTAGTAAGATGGCCAACGGTTTATCTATGGCGAGGTTTCAGGTGAGCCTAGGGGGCTTCTAATATACCTAGAGGGTACTTGGAAGACAGTCCTTGCGCGGTTCTGTCTAATGCGCTACTACTCGAAGGGGTACCCATAGGGGTTACAAGGGAGTCTAACAAGCGTGACCACCTCTTTTGTTTCTTGTGTGCATGCTTCCCCAAATCTGTAGGTTTATGCGCTCAACGACAGATCCCGTGGTTTAAAGACGCCGGAACACGTCTTTGGCCAAAAAAAAATATGCTAAAAATGGAGATCTCGTCGGCCCTGGAAAGTGCTCCAATACCACTTGTTATGCTCTTGACCTGCGAGAAGATACCAAAATACCAAATGTGCAAATTAATATTTCCATAACACAAAACAATGAGAAATAACAGCATATATTTTATTATTTAGAAAGGAAAGCAATGTTCACTTGCCTCTTCGAGGGGGAAACCTCCAATAGAGCTGGGCTCGATTACAAAATAAAACATGACGCTCCTCAAGGGGACTCTCTATCCTTTAAATAGGATTCATACATGCAATATCATGGGTCAATACCATGGTTCTTATTAATACCATCTATCTAATACCATGGTCCATTTGCAACTAATTGTGGTCCCTTCTTTAAATGTGGGTCAACCACTTACAATTATTAATATGGGCTTTATTGACTCTTTAACTAACTATAACTATGACTTGACCCTATTACATAAATAAGGGGGTTAGGGTTGGACCCTAACACCTAGATCAATTGAAGTCCAATTGCAGAGCTTGGAAAGTCATTTTTTAAGGTTTTTGGGTCTTTTGAATATAATGGAGTAAGTTGCAAAGCCATTGGAACACTGTAGGTGCATGTAATAAGAGAATTTACCATTAATCCAAGGAGGGCCTAGCCATTGAAGCAAGTCCAAGGAGATGTAGCCCAGGAGGGTTGAACTACTTTATCATATTTGTGTTATGAGTTTGCTATGTTTTATTTCTCTGAAATTTACTTGTTGTATATGTGTTTTTAAACAACTAATTAAGCTCATGAATTTCTCATAAAATACACTCAATACTTTACACATTATCCTTCACATATTGGTTAATTTGAGATGATCCTAAACACATTTTAAATTATTGATGAGGGAGCTTACATAGAATTAACAAGTTTGCCCAACATTTCAGATCAATTGATAAGCCATCTTTTTGTTAAGCATCTTTATCATGACCAACACTGTCCTTGAAGGTCTTAACTAGACAAGATCATTCTTATTCAAGAGCATGATGCTGGGAGGCTTTATGTGAGATGCCACACTACCCGTAAGACACATATCCCATCTGGATGTTCACCAGGTATGTCATTTTAGGACTATTCTTATCTTGGATTAGTAAACCTGAATCCTCAAAGAATATCGGTCCTCTTCGACTACTCTTATCTTAGATGCCCTACCTCATCCTCAAAGAGTATCGTTCAACAACCTCTTTCACAAAAATTCTCAATCTAAGATGCTTATCCAATCCTTTGGGCTCCATTCTTTCTTTATGGCCTTCACTAATAATTACAACTATTAGTCCTAGTCTAGTGAATGACCTATAAAGACAAGAATTATCCAACATTGCTCCCTCTCAATTAGGGAAGATATGTCCACCAAACCAAGCTTATTGCCCACGTAATAAAGCTTCTTGTTTGGTAACACTTTAGTAGTATGTCGACTACCTGTTCATCTATAGGTAGATAGTGTAGCTCCACTACCCCATCTCGTACCAAGCTTCTAATGTAGTGGTACTTATTATTTATATGATTTATCCTAGCATGAAACATTGAGTCTTCTGTTAATCTTATACAACTTTCAGTATCACAATGTATTCATGTAGGGCTAAGTGATCCTTCAAACAAGTTTGATAACAACTTCTTGAGCCAAACTACTTCCCACAGACCTTGCTTGTAGCAACATATTCAACTTCAACACTACTCAAAGCAACTATATCTCGTTTTCTTCTTGTCCATGACACCATGGAATACCCTAGGTTGAAGCACCCACTTGTTGTGCTTCTTTTGTCTGTCTCACTGCCACCCCAATCTAAATTTTTATATCCCATGAGATGGATTTCATTACCAGTATACCAGAGGCAGTGATGTATGGTTCAACAAAAATATATTAGGATGTGCTTTGATGCAATCCAATTATCATGTTTTGGCTCCATATGAAACTGAATGAGGACATTTATTTCAAAACAAGTGTCTAGTCTCATATTTACCAGATACATTGAGGACCCGATCAATTGTCTGTAATAAGTAGGATTGACCAAACTAGACTTTGAACTCCTCAATTTCTTTAGATTGGTAATCATAGGATTCATAATAGGCTTGCTATCGATCATGCCAAACTTTTGAAGTACCTTTCCCATACTTACCTTGACCAAGACATGTCTCACCTAGATTTTGACATACTTCAGGTCCCAAGTAATAGTGCATAATCCCAAGATCCTTCATATCGAACTCAGTTGCTAACTACTTCTTGCATTCCTGAATCTGATACTCTACCCATGTGATTAGTAGATCATCCACATACAAGAGTATGATGACCGGTTCACCATGGATGACCTTGATATATAGGTTAGGGCCTGTAGTACTCTAGATAAAACCAAGTCTCAACAAGTATGCATCCATTTTTTCATTCAAAGCTCTAGGTGCTTGCTTTAATCCATATAGAGCTTTCTTCAACCTATAGACATGAGTCTCCCTCTTATTTATTTCAAATCTTTGAGGTTGCTCAATGCAAACCTCCTCATATATGGTCCCATTCAGGAAATTTGTCTTGACATCCATTTGATGGATGTTCCATCCCATAGTAGTAGCCAATGAAACAAGCGATCTTATTGTTGTATATCTAGTGTGGGAGCAAAGGTTTCCTCATAATCAATCCCTTCTTTTTGTGAGAAGCTTCTTCCTACAAACTTTTCTTTGTAGTTATAAATGCTCTCATCTGCAGTGTTATTTATCTTGTAAATCCATTTTGAAGTGATTATAGACTTGTCACTTAGCCTGGGGACAATTTTCTAGACATCATTCTTCATCATGGACTGGTATTCTTCTAGCATTGCATCCCTCCACTCTTGATGTTTAGCTACATCTTCATAGGAGGAAGGTTATCCTTCAATAAAATTCATCATATATGCAACATACCCAAAATACCTCTTAGGTGTTTTAATTTCCCTGAAGGTCCTTGATGTCGTATGTCCTTCTTCTTGCTATAGAGTAGATCTAAACCAAGCAAGCCACTTTCAATTTTCTGGAATAATCACTCGCTGTATCAACTCACTCAGACCTTCAACATCTTCTTGAGTAGATGCTTGACCTTGACCATCATTGACCCTTGATATATCCACAAAGATAGGTATCTCTTCTTCATCAGAGTCAACTTAAACATCCTTTGACTTCTTGTAATCTATGCTTTCATCACAAATGACATTCCTTCTTACTGCAATTCGAAGACCCTCCTTAACATAGATTCTACATGCCTTTAATGAAAAACTATACCAAAAAAATATTCCCTTTAGACTTGTAAGATCTAATTTCTTTCTCTTGTCCTTATCTATATGAATATACACAGGACACCCAAATATACGAAGGTTATCTATACTTGGCTTCTTTCCTGTAAATGCTTCTACCAGATTCATGTTATTGAGGATTTTGTGAGGAGTTCGATTATGGAAGTACACATTTGTCATAAATTCTTCTCCCCATAGGAATTGAGGGAGATATTGATCATGTAGCATGGCCCTGACACATTCTTCAATAGTTATATTTTTTCATTTAACCACACCATTCTATTTAGGATTATAGGGAACGATAAGCTCCCTCTTGATCCTAGCTTCCTTGAAGAAAGCTATCAGCTCTTTGGAGGTGTATTCCCCACAATTGTATGACCTTAAAGTCTTGATCTTCCTCTAGGTTAGATTCTCTACTTCATTCTTGAACTATTGAAAATTTTTGAATACCTCATCCTTCTTCTTGAGAAGGTATAACCAATTCTTCCTTGAAAAATCATCGATGAAGGTTACATAATATTGATGCCCACCAAGAGACTTGACCGCTAACATCCATATGAATGTATGAGATCTAAATATTCCTTAGATATGGTATCACTTCTTGCAAATGGATTCTTTACGTTCTTTCCTAGAGCACATCCCTTACATGTTCCTTCATGTTCTTCCTTCAATTCGGGGATGCCATTGGCCATTTGACTTAGAGATGAAAAAATATTCTAATGAAGGTTTCCATACCTTCTATGCTATAGCTCAACAAGACTTACATTCAAGTGGACTAGGGCATGAGATAGAGGTGTATAGAGTATATAAAATGGCCCCTCGCGAATCCCAATCACCCTAGTATCATCAATACTACATCCCTTTCCCCAAACCAAAATCTTGTCATCAACAAAAGCAACTATATCACCCTTATCCTCTAGACAATAAATGCAAAGTAATTTTTTCTTCAAACTTGGAACATATAAAATATTATTGAGGTGAATGCTTCCACTAGACTCGATCTCCAACAAAGTAGATCCAATCCCTTTTACTAGATATCTCTTTTTGTCTCTTAGTTTGATTAAATGAGATGAGTTTCCCTTAGAGTTTGTTTGAAGTTGAGTGCATTCTCCCGTTATATGTTTGGAGGCACTACTCGCAATAACCCATGCATTCTCGTCCTTGAAAGTGTCAGATAAAGTGGAGAAAAAACTTCCATCTACTACTTCCATTGTGAGATTGGAGATGATCTTCAATAGAGAATTCTTGATAGACGTATCGATATTTCCAAGAATCTTCAAACCCTTCCTTATAACCCTTGCCACAGTACCAACAAATATGTGACCTTTAGTCTTCTTCTTACACCTTGGCTCTAATACCATGTTGGAAAATGAGGATACTTATGTATTTTAATGATTTTCCGTAACTTCATAATTACTTGTGATTTATGTTGGCCTTTTATTACTTTATTATATATTTTTTCATCATGAAATTACCAAAATAATGAAGATCACAACAAGACAGATGACACAAGATATAGGCTCCAAACTAGGGAAAAACCCCTCCAAGGGGAAAACCTAGAAAAAATTTCTCTTCTTCTTTAGAATTTTCTTACAAAGAGACTTCCAAGACCCAAAGACCAAATCCAACAACCCTACAAAGCACCAAGTAAGCCCCCAACAAGATATTCTTTAATGCGGCTTCCAAAATTTCAATACTACTACTATTATGTTGCAATTTCGACCTCCTGCAACTGCTTCATAGTATTTCGTCCCCCTGCATTATTACTTCGACCTCTCTGCAACTGGAAGCTTCACAAACCCTAGAGAAAAACAAGAGGATGAATTTAGACAATTTTTTGGGATTTTTTTCCTCTTCTTCATCCCTCCAACTATTCTCTTTCTTCTTTTCTATTTCAAATCGAACTTGTGCTTGATGTGTGTCCAAATGAGTCGAGCTCCTCTCTGTTATATAACCTTTCTTGAGGGTCAAATTCCCTCCCTTAAGGCCGACTTGATCTTTCTCCTTGGGACGACTTGGTCTTGGGCTCATAAGTGTCTCTTTGTTGACAAAATAAATTTCTTTTTTTATTACAAAGAGTCCAAACGGACTATGACGCATACCAATAATATTCTTTATCCTAGGAACACCTAGAAAGACCTAGAAAACCTAAAAGCACGAAGAACATGCTCTTGACTCAAACTTGAGTTGAAACCCTTAATCCAAAAAACATATATAATTTATCTTTCTTTCTTTATAAAGAATATACAATGTCATGATTACAATTAATCATTATGAAGACTGAACCTAGTTACAATTTTCAACAGTGGGTACAAAAATGACATTGTTTTACTCGAATAAAATTATTTTTACACTTTCTTTTCAAAGTACAAATGGGACTTGATTCCAATACAATATTTTGACTGATGAAAAATGTTCTTTTGACTCAATAAACCTTAGAAGCATGAAGAACATGCCTGAACTAGATGACTAATTAACTTGAGCATGAAATCCAAGCTTATAAAATAATATTTCTTTTTTCTTCTTTTGATATTTACATGAAATATACAATAAAATAAGTACAATAACAATTATGAAGACAGAACCTAGTTATATTTTCCAACATTATTTATGCTACTTGTTTTAATTTTATACCCCCGTACCAAATTCACCATATGTCCCTAAATGGCTCTCAGAAGCGAGTTGCAATTGGCCATAAAATTCAAACTAATTCTTGCATGGGTGAATAATTGATTCCATTGGACTCCTGACACCATGTTACATCTAGGGGAATCCCCGCCCCTATGATTCCATAGATCAAAAATTGATTTAATTAAGGATCTTTAGAGCTAGGGTTTTGTTTAATAAAGACCAATGCAAATTTTGCATAAGAGGTTAGATTTTGCAAAACCCTCACTTGAGGGAATTTTCGATAGTTTGGTCACATGGGAATTATCCAAACACAATTGTTGGAGATTGAAAAACTCATTTATGATGATTGTTTTTGTTTTTATACCCCCATAACAAACTCACCATATATCCCTAAATAACTCTAGGAAGTAAGTTGTAATTGGCCATAAAATTTATTCCAGGAATCAAATGTGAAAACTGTCAATTTTGTTGGACTCTTGGAAAGCTAGGTTATGACTAGGGGAAACCCCATCCTAGGATTCCATAGGAAAAAAAAATTATTTGAGGATCTTCAGAGCTATGATTTTTTGCAATAACAACCAATTGAAATTTTGGCACAACGGGGTCAATTTTGCAAAACCCTAGATCAAGAGACTATGGGTAGTGTGGTCACACGGGCCTTTAATAACACACTTATGGGAGATTAAGAACTCTGTTTTACTACTTGGTTTGTTTTTTATACCCCCGGAACAAATTAAGCGTGTGTCCTTATAGGACATTAGGAAGCAAAATGTAATTGGCCATAAAATTCATATTGGGATTGAAATGGACAATCTGTCAATTTCATTAGACTCATAGCAGTGGGTTATAGTGAGGAGAACTCCCCTCCTTGGACTTCATAGATAAAAAATATTATTTTTAGGATATTCACAACTAATGTTTTATTAAATAAAGGCCAATGCAAAATTTGCATAAGGGGGTGAATTTTGCAAAATTGCAGCTTGAGATATTCTAGGTAGCATGCTCACATGAGCCTTGGACAAACACACATGTTTTATCTTATGGGACTAGTTTATGCTACTCGATTTGGTTAGTGAATGATTCCTAAAAGTGAGATGTATATTTCCATAAAACTCTAATCGAGACTTCGATGAGTGAACTATTGATTGTGTTGGACTATTGACACCAAGTTTTATCTAGGACACCCCCCTCCTAGGACACAATCAATTTAAAATTGATTTATTTGAGTATCTTTAGAGATAGATTTTTTTTTTAAGTGAAGAACAATTTAAATTTTGCACAAGGGAATGGATTTTGCAAAACCATGACTTGAGAGATTGTAGGTAGCATGGTTAGATAGGCCTTGGTTAAACACACTCATTGAAGCTTAGAAAAATCATTTTTGCTACTTAGTTTGATTTTTATACCCCTGGACCAAATTCACAACGTGTCCTTGAATGACTCTTGGAAGCGAGTTTTAAGTCACCATAAAACTATAATTGAGACTTGGATGGTAGAACCATCATTTATATTGGACTCCTAATACATATTTATGGTTAGGGGTGCCCCTCCCTATGATTCCATTGGTCAATAATTAATTTATTTAAGGGTCTCGAAAGTTAGGGTTTCATTTAGTAAGGATTATGCAAAAGTTCTTTAACAAATAGAGAATGATATGTTGGGATATAAACTAGGGTTATAAACTAGGGTTGATGAATAATATTTGAAGTATTGATGACTTTGGTTAGTTTGGCATAGTTCTCAAGAAACTCGTTGAGTTATCTAAATATATTAGGGGTTTATTTTTAATGGATGCCCATGAATTTGAAGTCTTATGCTAGATTGTAAGTGGAGAAAATATACATTAATCATTTGGAAAGTGATATTCCCTCTTCCATTGAGCACATCTACATGTCTATAACTTCAAAAAAACTCCAATAAGCTTGTAACCCGTGCATTCATGAAAACCATGAAAATTTACAATAAAGTATATGCAAAATAAGAGGATGGGGTATTATATGAATTGTTGTATTCTTAAGGGGAAGGGATTTGGTCAATGTCCAAACACAATGTTGAGTACATGGAGGATTAAGTGCTCAAGTAAGTGACTAACATGTAACACTTTGAACAACATTAGATTTTTTTAAGTTATATTTTGTGAGATTGTTATTATTAATTTGATAAAATATGTTACTAAATGAATATACATTGATGTCCTTATTTTCTCTTAATTCCAATGTGAAATATCACATTTTCAATTTCTTAGTTAATATGTATATAGCATATATGATTAAATAAACATTATCAAATATTACATAAAGAGTAATAGATATGTAACACAATAGTCAATCATTAGCATTTATAGGAATCATTCAACTTACCTCTTCATTAGGTTTTGTATTATAAAGTGTGAAAGATTTCCATTGGTAGGGGGGCAATGAATTCATGAAGATGGATTGGCAATATCTCAATCTACCACTTTATGATATTCCAGCTCGTAAATATTTAATTTTTCTTTAAAAGAAAATGTGTTTATAAAAGAAATGATCCATTACAAAGCAAAGAGAGTTGACTTTTATAACTGATTAGTAGCTACAGTGCTTTAATCATATGTTGAATGTAGATTTTTTTTTTCTATGGTAAAAATCTAGACCTAGAAAGTCAATTTCCACCATGGAAACATTTAATCATGAAATGTACATGAAAATATTTTTAAAAATATAATTACCTTATCAACAAAAAATTGTGTTAATACATTTTTAAAATTTTCCATAATAAAGCATATATTTCACTTTTAAGCAAAAATTTCTTAGTGTGAGTAAGTCTTTTCTTTTATACACTTCTTTTTTACCTCATTGTTTTTAAATCCCTTTACTTAGTTATGAAAATAAGTGATAATGATTCACAATAATATTCTAATATTTATGGAAAATTTGATCTAGATAATGATTTATAGAAAGAAAAAAAATTCATATTTTATTAACAATAAATTGTTTGATTTAAACATGACACTCGTTGTTTTGGATGATAATGGGAGTGGAGGGAAATTTCCACAATGTAATACTTAATTTCACTTGATAGTCACATACTAATAATGCAACATGTTAGAGTGCTCACTTCACTATAGGTGATGTTACATCATCACCACATACATGCAAATTAAACCTAGCAATGTAGCACTTCAACATCAAATAAACAAACACTATGCTTATAAAAGAGATGTGATAATAATATTTCTCACTCTTAACCATAAATAAAATACTTCCACAGAGAGTAACATAATTTTATATCAACTTTAGAGAAATAAAGTAATTAAAACTAAGAAAAACTTTTATATTTTCACTTTTAAGTGCCAGAAAGATATACAATTCCTATACTTTTTAAAAGTATTTCAATGTATGATTTAAATAAAGTATTTTAATATCCATGTTAACTAATATATTTTAATATCAAATTCATATATGTATATAAATAAAGAACTTTAAAAAAAAATGTTGACCATAATGTAATATTTGTCGAAAAAGAAGAAGTGATTGAAAGTAAAAAAAATTACTTACTAATAAGGAGATATACAATTCATTAAATTTTTAATATAAACCTAATAAGTGGCATTAAAAAATATTAATAATTATTATTATTATGGGCTCATAAACAGAATATTTCAATTCCCGTATTAAATAAAATATTTCAATATTCCTATAAAATATATTATATGTGATTTAAAAAAATATGTATATATTATAAAATAAATTGAAAACATTTTTAAGAATTTTATGATTCTAAATTTTAGTTTATTTTCAAATATATTTTTTAATTTAATTTTGTTTAAAATTCAATGAAAAATGGTTGAAATTGCAAAATTTAAATCGTATAATCTACACCGTTCAAATGCCAAAAAAATTAAAAAACATACTCATATATAGACACACTCACTCTTGAAGAACAAGCTTCGTTTCAAATTTTGATAAAAATTATGAATATTGAGTTTACCTTTTTAAAAAATAAAACATATATCACACTAAATAAACCTTCTCCATGGCTGGTTTAAGATTCTCAACCATGCATTACAAATATTTCTCCAAGCATTAAGGCTTAGAAAGAATACATTTGATATCAATCTTACGCTTGGAATGAGGAATAACTAAAAAGAAATACACATCATTGTCAAAAATTGTATTGAACACAAAAATATCAACGCATTAATGTTTTAAAAATTACCAACGCATTAATGTTTTTAAAAACAACAATAAGTGAAAAAGTACAATGGATAAAAAAACATGGAATTAAGAAAAAAGGAAAATTATCAATTTTAAAATTAAGTAAGAATTTGATGATATTAGAAATTAAATGAATTAAATTAAAATTTTCAATATTATAAGTTGAGTTTTAAATTTTCTTATTTTTAACCAGATTTATTTGATATAATTTCATATTTAAATCTAAAATATATTAAATTTAATTTTATATATATTATATATATATATATATATTATATATATATATATATCTTTTTATTATATAAAATATCATTTATGAATTTCAAAAATTAATTATTGTTATTATACACAGAAATATTATTTCTGAGCAGATTTACCTAAAGGGATCATTTTACCGATCATTTCACATTAGTCTATCAAGAGAGCATAATTGTGAGAGTGTCAACGGATCATTTATTCTGAGCAGATTTAATTGAAGGGGTCATTTCATGGATCATTTCACATTAGTAAGGGTGTCAACTAATCATTTCATGTTATTTCATTATCAAAGCATAATTATGAGAGTGCCAATGGATTATTTCAGGTTAGTTCATTAACAGAGCATAACTGTGAGAGTGTCAACGAGAATAGAATTTAATGGTAGAAGTGTCCTCAGACACCTAATTTTATTAATCAGAAAAAATAATTACATAATTGATTTTGCAAGAGTTTATGCCCAAACATCCAAACACTCTTGCAATGAGCTATTTATAAGCTCCATGTCCTAACTACCTCTAATTATGGATCACTTATTAAATAACAAGTGTCCATTTACAATAAATGCTATTCAAACCAACTAGCTAACAAATCTCTTAAAATAGAGCTTAAGATATGACACATTTGGAGAGTCATATCTAGTTTCAACAATATACTAATTCTAAATAATTAAACATTCTAGAATAATAATTATTAATTTAATATCTTAAATTAATAATTATTTTATTCTAATTTTATAACCTATGATAAGATTGTATTTTTGGATCATCTAACATTCCCCCCTAACAAAGCTTATTTCACGTTAGTTAATTAATAGAGCATAACTATAAGAGTGTCAAGGAGAATTGACCTAGTAGCATAACTATGAGAGTGTCAACGAGAATTGACCATGTGGTCTCTCAATAGCATCGTTAGTTCATTAACAGAACTCATTTCACGTTAGTTAATTAACAGAGCAACATAACTGTGATAGTTCACTAACAAAGAATAACTATGAGAGTGTCAACCAGAATTGACCATGTGGTCTCTCAATAACACCGTTAGTTCATCCGAGAATTGACCTTGTGGTCTCTCAATAGCACCTTTAATTCATTAACAAAGCTCATTTCACGTTAGCTAATTAACATAGCATAACTGTGAGAGTGGCAAGGGCCCGAATTGTCCCTGTGGCCTCTCAATAGCACCGCTAGTTCATTAACAAAGCATAACTGTGAGGGTGTCAAGGAGAATTGACCCTATGGCCTCTCAGTAGCAAAATGATTTAACAATGTGAACTCAACCAAGTAAACTAACCCTCGAAATTATATTAAACTTAAATATTATCTATACCATGAATTTGATTAAACTTATTCAGTATTAAAAAGTTTGTGTTTAAATATAGTTATATATTTTATTTTAATAATATATTTGTCTCAATTATAATAATATTATAAACTTGATGATGTGGATTTCAATCAATGTGCTTCTAAATTAGCTAATATGTTGCTTGATTGATGACTAGAAGGTTATGTTATTATTAGTCCTTCAAGCATGGATGGAGTAGAGTAATTATTTATAATTTGTATTAAAGTTTGTATTAGATTTTTATTGATCAAGTTTTTAAAAAATATTTATCAAATTTTATTAATTTAAAATACTATAAGGCTTAGTTAAATTTTTTTGGAGTAATTATCTTTTAGATATTTATGAAATGTGAAAACTAATTCTAAAAAACAATTTTTTAATTGGCCACTGTGGAAGTTCACACTACACATTATCTATAATTGTAGATAATGTTGTCGAGGCCATCATATGAATTGCCAAATTTCCAACATTTCCACTTTCACTTGGTAGCTTGCATGTGAGTTCTCTAAAGCAAAAAATGTTGTGAGGGTATGAAAGGGCGGCTTGAGAGAAGGGAAGTATATCATAGACTCTTCCCCACTTGAACCAAGTAGTGCCTTCTAGGAAATGGCTTACTTTCTTACGCTCTTTATAGTTTTTGTTGGTTGTTGTTCGAGGAATAACTCATGGGTCTAGTGCCAACGTTACAATTAGTGTCGATCACTACTTAAGGAATGACTCACAAATGCAATGAAAAAATGATGCTATTTACTGAGTAAATTATGCACACCTGGTATGTATAGCCATGCACCCTAGTGAGCTAAATGAACAAAGCAAAGTTGCATATCCACCAATATGCAAGCAACTACTAAATGTTTGAACCGACGTCATGGGAATAGCTCTTACCAGCTAACAAATAATAAAATCATTCAACTTCTTTATATGTAGTGACTCACTCTAGTTAAAATGCTATCATTGGCATTGCTTCTTCTATTATACTAGAGGGGAGTCTGACCCACTCAATTGTAAGTGTCAATTGTTGGTTGTCGTACCATTAATGGAAGGTATCTACTAGATGATCTCCTACGATTTTTTTCTTTTGACCCAAGTATTAAGATGACCAAGAAAATAATTATTCTTAAAATCAATGAAATTTTATGGAGGTACCACTTTCTCTTTGGCCTTATTCATTACTTATATTCTTGGCCCTGGTTTATTAGTTTAGCTATCAAGGTGGTGCAGGTCCATACTTTACATAATTTTTTCAATGATGGAGGCTTTCCATTTATTTCCTTGGCCTTGGCTGGCTTTATACATGGCCTTTAGTCTATTCCACAGACTTCAATTTGCCAAATGAGTTGATCTATAAATAGAAAGGGTTGTTGTTTTTCCTCTTTATTTACTCACTCAATTAGATAAAGAGGCAAGGAATTTTTTTTTGAATTTTTATCCATGTTATCCCTTTCCAACAACACGAGCCTATTGGTGTAGAATCACACCATTTCACTTTGTTACTTTCTTTAGTGCTTTCTTATAAAATTAGAAGGCTAACTATCTCCTACCCTAGCACTTGGCATTTTGGCAAGACTACACATTTGTCAAACCTCAATGTGGATGCATTATGTATTTTTGTTGCGTAAGGTGAAACAACTCCATTTATTAAAAAATAGAATTATTGTTCCTATTTGTAGGAAATGTTGTGACAATGTTTTCTTCTTTTTATAAAATCTTGAGCTCCTAAGGATTTGCATGAGCTTTTAAAGCTCCATCCACATTTAAGGAGAAAAAAATAAATTTAAAACTATTTTTGCCATAGCTAAAATATCGCCACTATATCTTGTTCAAGAGTTTGCAACATCCTAGTTTCTTATTGTGCGCTATGTTTTTTCATCCCTCCTTAGGCCTTGAATGTGATTACAATGTAATTTCATCAACATCATTTGTATATTGTGACAAATTTCTTTCCTATTTTGTCAATCACTTATTTTTGTATAAACAATTTTTTGTTTTCAAGTTTGAGATCTCTGTTTCAACTAGTCTTTGAGACTTTTTCTGCCTCCTCATCTTATCTATTTTTCTAAAATGTCGAATCTAAATTACCTAACTTCTTCCTTTCCTAATTCAAATTCACTGCATTATTTTCCTAATATATCTCAACATCATTTTTCTAATTGAAGATGGACCTAGCTAGTGGTTCTAAAACATCAACTCAAACATCTAGATATTTGGATCTTCCATCATTGATTAGCAATCCCAACCACATAAACCTTAAATCTATAATCCTTTTTCTAATTGTACTTATCAATTTATCTGCACTACCTATATAGTCAAAAGGTCCCTTAATATTCCATGCATATTCTCTTTAATTTTGATTTCCTCTTCAATTTTCCTTAGTATTTTTATAATTCATCTAATTTTTCATTTCTAGAAGTTTCCTCTAAACATTCATAACCTTGAATACTAACTTAACTAACATAACACCCATTAGTTATGTTGACTTGAACAATAAAACAATAATTGTTGGTGCTTAAGCACTAAAGGCTCATTATTTGGAACAAATATCATTCTAACTCCAAACCATGAACATTTGTGGCTTCTTTCAAGAGAATGGCTATGCAATATTATAAATATGACAACAGTCCCAAGTAGAAGTCATGAATCAGCTAAAAGAAAGCTATGAATAAAAGAAGATACATATTTTAATAAGATAAATAAATTAACTGTTAAAAATATAGATTGATGTGCGTATGAATTTGTTATCAATATTGGATCATATGGGAGAAATCATAGTTGCATGCTTATAGTTTTCTTCTGTTAGATATTATCTCTATTCCTAAAACACAACCATAGTAATATTAATATATAAGAAGCAATTCAATGAACACAAGAATCTCATGAACAACTGGCCTAACCAGTTCAACCAACTTATAAATAACTCAATCAATTACTTTCATCAAAAGATGCATCTCCTAATCTTCAAATGTATGGAACATGACCAAATAAACATTAAATTAAAGAGAGACTTGACATTAAAATCCCTATCCTTATAGTGAGGAAGGTTGTGCTCCCTTAATTAATAACAAGTAAAACAATCGAAAAACACAATTTTCCAAATAGTTTCCCATGATTTTAATAATTAATTTCAATGTTATTATTGAAGGAGGTGAAATGACAAGCAAGAGATAACCTTAGACATGCATTCATCTCTTGGCATGGATTATTTTAATGGGAAAAACAAGTATAAACAATTGCATTGACAGAAAACGAGTTTTACATTGAGGAATTCCTTATGGATTTTAAAAATTTATATTAAACCTCAAAATTTTAAGCTCTCAAACCCAAAATGTGACTAAGGAGAGAATGGGAAGGAAAAATAATCGCTCATGTGTCTTATGAAATAGAAATTTGAGGAGTAGACATAATGCACAAATTACACACAGAATAATATTTGTATATTGCATTTCAAAACCAAAATACGTCCCACATATATAGTGTTTATGAGATTCAACAGATTCCAAACTAGGAGATTGTTGTTGAGAGAATATCTTAACAACCAAATTTAACCAACAAACCCAATCTCCCAATATACTATTGTAAGCGTTAATTCGAAGTCCCTCCATTAGTGCTTACATTACAAGTATTAATACAAGAATCATAAGTTACAACAAAAATATTTGTTTGATAGTCTGGTATGGTCTTCATTGGCACTTATACGCACTCTGAAATCTCACAGACGATGCTTTTTCTCCAACACAATCTTCAAGCTTCTCACTTGACTCCTTTAAGATACACCTACTTCTGACCATCATTGACGTACTTATATGATCAACAATATTGACATACTCAACTCGTTTGGGCTTTCGCAAGAAACTTTTTCATGTAATTGAACCTCTCTATGGATCTACCACCATCTATCAGACATTTCTCTTTCGACTATCCGTCCGTTTCTAGGAAGGCAATCTAGATACTAAATGTGTTCATAAGTTGATCATACAACTTGACTTGTCCAACACACAAGGATCACATGCTATATCTAGTAGTATTATTCAAGGGTTTCCTAGTGCCATGAACAACAAACCATTATAGTATGTAAATACAATCAAACTAGTGATGTGTTCAAGGGTTTTCAAGCACTAGGAACCACTAATTTGAATTTTGAAACATTGTTCAATAATTGTTTTTTCACTTTTTACAAAACAAAAAATATACAAATAACTTAAACATACATTACTAATAACTATTTTAGAAGAGTATGAGAGGCTTTGTATTGAACTCATCATCGTTGTCACATGCTATCCTTGTGTTGAGTGTGGAGCCTGATTATCTTCTTTATTCAGAGGTATCACTACATTGGAACCCAATTCATAATGTGGCAGCAACGCCGCCTATAATATTTACGGTGCAAGGGGGGTCCTGGGGGGGTTGCGACCTTTGGGAGCCCCCCTAGCAGAGGGATCGGGAGCAGCGTCCCCGAAACTAAAAATAGATGTAAAATTGCCTTGTAAAATGTTGTAATTTCGTAGTCAATCTGAGTCGTTCATTAGGTGGAGATCTAACGGTAGAAGTTATGTTTAATTTAAGTTTTTTTGCCCTAAAAGGCAACCCCTCGCTATATATGAGGGAATTGTATTGCGTCTATGTAGATCTATATTCTTAAGAAAGAGAAAGGAGATTGTGTGAGAGCGAAGAGGGAATTACAAAGGATCTGTTGTAAGTTGTATCTTTTCAGTTTGTTGGATAATATAAAAAGGACTGGTTGTTTCTCTGTGGACGTAGCCCAAATTGGGTGAACCACATATATCTGTGTCTCTCTTATTTTATGTGTTTTCTGTGTTTGTATTTCTGCAGTATATTTTATGTGTTTCGTTGCTTTGTAATATATAATTTTCTAACATTAATGGTAGTCTTAGACTTCCATACCTCCCTATCATTCGTTATAGTCGTGAATTCTAACAAAAATTACTTCATATTGAGGTCATGAATCTCAATATATTTATGTATTTTAAAATTCAAGACACTTCACCGTATGAAACTAACCACCCACATTTTCAATAGAGACACATCTCAAGCATAATAAATCTCTAAAAACACACATGATACAACATTAATTTACATTCCATCAATTATATGTGACGGAGAGGAATGTTGGAATTCTCACCCAGGATTATTTCCCTATTCCCTCACATCGCTACATCTATTACCAAATACCTATTACCACATGAATAATCTCACTATCAACAATCTCCACCAGTGAATTCACTTTCCACATGGCCCCTTTGCATCAATGAAGATATGCTCTCAAATCCATTGCAGGGAAATAATATTTAGCGGCTGTTCCACTCTGCTGCGATAGTTGTCTACACCAATTTCTAGTCTTTATGTATACATCTCCAAGGCAAACATAAACTGCAACAATAGTATGATGGTTCTCGCCCTTCATAGACTTGAGCACGGTGAGAACCTTCTGATAGGTGAACACAACTTCGTCATCATTTCTCATTGCCAAATATGTATCCTCAATGTTGCAATCATCGATCACAATAATGCACTGAAATGCCTCCTGAAATTAGTTGTTGAAATGAATGGTCAAACGAATCTTCCTTCCCCTGTACATTTTGGCATTTTTCCATTGAGCTCTGGTAATTCGATTTCCTGAAATTAGTTGTTGAAATGAATGGTCAAACGAATCTTCCTTCCCCTGTACATTTTGGCATTTTTCCATTGAGCTCTGGTAATTCGATTTCGGGATAAATGGAAAGTCATGAGACAGGAATATCAAATTGCAGATCGAGTTCATATTTGAGGAGATTGTGAATATATGAACACTTCACAATAGGTTGATTGAGAAAAACAGATATGAAAAACGTGACATTATCGGATGTATAATAGGGAAGCGTCATCCTCATGTCGTATAGAGTCGTGAGGCCTGTAACAAGTGTGAGGTGTTGGAGAACATAATTTCTGGAAATTTGAGCATCCTGCCATTTTTGTTGCCTAGTGAGGTTCGTCGCCTTTTGTTGCAGAATTTCAAGGCCGAGCTTTTCTTGAGAATCAATAACGGCCATAGCATAAGAAAGCATACGACTGGACCCGCACGATTGGATAGGTCAATCCATTTCTAATGGTCGGTCCATCTAGAACATGATAATTATACAACGACTTCAGCAAGTTTACAATCTCGTGGTAATTTAGAGGCACAACAAACAAGATACTTCACACAGAAAAATTAAAACACGCTTGGTCTATCTAACCTACTTACACAGGATCACCATCATAAAATTGGCATGATCACACCCCCTCTCGTGAGAGAGTCAGGGTTGTGTTGGATACCTATACCAATAGGTTTCATTTTTCATGATTGGATATCAGAGGTCCAAATATGCTCTGCTTTGGCAAATGCAAAGATCTCATATTTTCCTAAGAAGGCAGTGTCTACATCAGTTTTGACAAGAATTCAATTTTTTGATGGATGGTCCAACAGTCTAATCTGGATCATGCCATGTTTTCAATTTTCGTGTTGTAGTATAGAGAGTGATATCTGTCCAAACTGTTTAATCTTGGCAGATCAAGTAGCTAGGTAGAGAAACAAAGGTTCCCAACTGTTTAATCTGGGGCCTTGGAAGAAATAAGGGTTGTGTTAGATAGGAAATGCAAGCAAAAGCCAATGAAAAGAATAGGCATTCAAAGGGTTTGCAAGTCCAAGTGCACCCTCCAAGAAGGAACAAAAAATGCTAGGAAATCTAGTTGGGTAGGTAGCTGGGGTTGCAGAAAGGTTGTCTCTTCCAAGACTAAGCTTGCTGAAGCATCTACAAGAAAGGCAACATACTGGTGCATGACTAATTCCCCTGTTTTCATATGTATATTACTCATAACTAACTCCCTTTCCCAAGATACACAAAGCACAGAGATTTATATATTTGAAGAATTCTTATGGCTTTAAGAAGCCACATTTCTTGTGCAAAAATCTTTTCATTTTGATCTACTCCTTATTTCAAGTTGTTTTTCAAAGAAAACTTGATTGATCTAGCTCCTACTCATGTGCTTCTCCGTGCTAAAAGCTAACTCTACTATTCTAGCTCCCTATACCCCACTATCCCTATTATTATAAACACTATGGTGTATAAACCCCACAATGCATAAGTATCCCCTCCCTGGCACTATAGCCATAATATTCCGCCCCTGGGGCTTGAATTGACACCTGGTCAAGGTCAAGAACCCATGACTTGTCTTCTGCTCCACCTCAGACCAGTTTCCCTACCCAAAAGGCCATTAAACCTTGAAAACCTTAAAGAAACTTGAAAAAATATTGAAAACCTTACAAAAACACCTTTCCCCGCTCTATCCTAAGGTCGGGGGTCATTCACATTGTTCACATTTCATAAACCTTTTAAAAACCCTTTTGTCCAAAGTTTCTGCCTTCGGAAATAATAACACCCAAAACTTTACAAAAACCTTTGAAAATCTTTTATTTCTATAATTAGCGGGCAGAAATAAATGAACGACAAAAACCATTGAAAAATTCACCAAAGGAGCGTTTATCGCCCGGAGGGCCCCGCCATCCACGTCTGCAGAGGAAATTATTATTTTATTGCCCGCCTGCTTGTACTTATTCTCCGTGCAGGTTGACCATCCGACGACCGTTCGATCGCACCTGATCCAGATCCACGGCTGAGGTTGATTTCGGGCCATCCCGACGTCCGCACGATAACCAACGCCGCTGCTACCGTCCGCGCAAGTCAGGCGCCCGACGACCGTCCGATCGCCCGCCTCCAGATCTACGGCTGTTATGAATATCGGAAGGCCTTACGTGTCTGACAGATACCTTCCGATATCTATCAGACGCTTACGTCAGGCCAGCATCAGCATAGGGGCATGCGTCTTCATTTGATTGCATCAGAGCGATGCCTGACATTCTGTTCGACGTACAGGACCCCATCCGATATAGCGACACCTGTCCAGTCCACGTGAGCGCCCCGGTGCCGCGCACGTCACCGCCAAGTTCATTCCGCCTTGTTCCTGATTGGTCCACCCGGCCGCCACATCATCACCCCCGTGGACCTACCGCTGACTGCCACGTCACCATGATGACGTCATGATGACATCACCCAAACCGGGCCCTCATGCTGACGTCATGCTGACGTCATCCACAAAGCGCGCCAAAAAGGTTAAAAAAACCATATTTTCACCAAATTTTCACTGTTTTCGTGATTTTTCAAAATTTACTGTGAAAGCCTGCTGCATGAGAATTCATGACGCCGAGCCATCAGCCAACCTGCAACTGTTTTCAAAGCACCTCGCGCGTAAAATCCAGCTACATTCCTCAGTCTAAACCAGCGTTTGCCAGGTATTTCGGCCTTATCCTCTTGTCATCTGGTTTTTCTTGAATTCTCTGTAAACCCCGCCATGAAAGCCTGTAAGACGTGAAATTCACCGATAAACCAACTGTGTTTTTTCCAAAATCGAACAATTAAGACCAGAATATAGTGTCGGAAACCTCCAATTCACTGTAAAAACTGTTAAATAACCTACCCTGTTCGCGCAAACGTGAACTCCTGTGTAACTCCCACGACTGACAAAGGAGGTCTCCCTGCTGCTAAAAATCGTGCCTAAGGGGTTAGCATTGTCTCCCTAATAGTAAGCAAACCCTGTTAAACTTGGTTCCCATCAATCTCATAAATTCAAGCAGCAATTCAGTGATTATTTATATAAAGCATGGAAACCCCTGAAGTCCTCAATGTCACTCCTTTGAATGCTCCTCAGAGGGAACTAGACTGGTAGGAATTAGCAGACCTGGATTATCAGATTTCAGAACACTCCAGACAAGGTCTCACCCCTCATCTTCAATTGTTAAATGAGTTCAGGGCCAAACACAGAGAGGGAACAGATATCTTGGGCATTTGGGAGTCTGCCTTGCCAACTTTTAAAATGCCTATAGTCAGGCAATTCCCTGATTTAATTTATCTTTGTGCCAGTCAATATGAGCCATCACAGAGAGCTGTAGTCAATCCCAAAGGTGAGGTTGTGTTCTATACCACCCCTCAAGCCATCAGAGATATTGTGTAGTTCAAGTCCAACAAGACAATGGTTCCCCTATCCCTGCTGGATTTAATCAACCAAGGGAACAAGACACTAACAGAGGCAGAAATCCTGAGGTTTAATCAGCTATTTGTGAGCAAATCAGACACAGTCCTGCATCCTCCAATCTTCGATGGTTATCTAAATCAACTTGGACTAGACCTAGCCCATATGGTGAGCTCAGTGCTGGGATACGGAACAATGGAGTATATAGAAGAGACTGTGCTTGTCATGATGTTAAGGTTTGTCCCTGGGAGGGCCCCTATTTGCTACAACTATGCCAAATACATCTCTAACAAAATTCATGAGCAGTTCCTGCACTTGCCTAGAGAGAGGGTGTTCAAATACACCTCATACATCTATCATCTTATCCTATACCACCAATATGAGCAATTCTCTTTTGAAATCAAGAGAAAT
>APFE030883039.1:115362-144645 GCA_000404065.3 Pinus taeda
AGGGTACATGACATGCAAGCAGATATAACCAAGTTCCAGAATAGGTTCACAGCACTGCAAGACAAAGGGCTCCCCAGTATAGAAGAATCAGGAAAGCTTCTCTCTTATGAGAAGTATATCAAAAGACTAAGCACATTTTCAGCCATGCAAATTGCTGAGGCTTCTGGGTCATCTACAGCAGGCCCATTAACAGGAGAAGCTCTGTTTAATAAATTAGACAATTTGTTCTTTATTAAAAATGAGGTAGCACATTTATTTGATAAGCCTCCCGATTTTTATAAGTATACTGAAGCTGATGAGACCGTAGGGTTAATTTTGAAGCATTAGCTTCCTCACCCAGATAATTGGCAGGACTTGGTAAAACTACTTTTGAATCAGGGGTGAAAAAGAAAACAATTTTTTGCAGCAATACAGTCAATATTGCACTTACAGGTGGACAAAACCACGACAGAAAGCATAGGGACACTGAGCCAACTCAGCACAGGTACTCGGCATCAGCAACAACATCAGCAGGTACAGGTGGCAGAGTCAAGAAAGATACAGAAAATCAGAGGCAGTAAGACACTTCAATGCTTCATTTATGAAGAACAGCGCAGTTAAAGTCCGCAGTACTCAAAGGGAAAAAAGCCATTCTGACAGCATTTAAAAGCTTTTACTATCATTTATACTTGTAATAACTTCTCATCTGCTTTATCTATACAAGTGTAATAGATATTTTTCCCTCAGATGACCTCATTCCTGAGATATTTTTGTAGACAAACTTCTATATATTCCCCCTCGCGTTTGTTTAGAGGGGTTGGACTCCGGATGTAAGAATTTCTTTTCTGAGATATTCTCTGTTACTCTGATATTGCAAACTTCTCTGACAGTTTAATACAAAGGCAGTGGGATTTCTTCAAAGATGTGTTGTCTCTTGGTCTCTTGATGGTGTGTGGCTCAAAGTTGCAGGATTCCTGTTCATTACATGGCTCAATAAGTTCTCTCATGGCTCATCACGTTATATATGTTTCCAGTTATTCCATATGTTTCTCTTGTTTCCTGTTTCTCATGTTTCCTGTGTGTTTGAAACTCTAGATAGTAAAGAAAAAGGATAGCCTTAGGATTTAGTCATTCACTACCCTGAGCTCAATCTGAACTATCTCATATGTTTTTCTTCTGTTAAAGTGTTTAAAGTGTAATTCTTGAATGCTACCTTTAAGCCATATCCTTACTATGCATTGTCGTTTTAAGAATTCAAGTGATTGCTCTTAGATGACATGCCTCTTTCACAAATATACAGCTTAAGTAACGAAATCTTCATTGCTCATTGCTAGTTGTATTTACCTCATCCTCGAAATTCACAGTTTGTTCCATGAAATGCACACAGGCCCTGTAGCTTTCCTCCTCACCAAAATCAAGATTTCAAGAGAAAACACTCCTAGACCCCATTGCCCAATGGATTAATCTTCCCTGTTGATATACTTTAGAGGAAACAGAAGCATCCCCCCAACCAAATACACAAAAAACACCAAAACTTATCTCACAACTAGTCTAAAACCCTCACTGAAAGCAGTGACAAACCTCATAGAGAGAGCCCTCTCTGACTGCAGCTGGGCTAGAAGCTGCAGCCCAAAGTTTGGTTAGTGGTTACCCCGGCCGTATTCTCTTAGGAGTCAAAGAGAACAACCTGGGTGTTAACAGGTTGAACCAACTCTTATATCAAAATAGAAATTTGAGGAGCATATTTTTATGCCCAAATTACACCTAGAATAATATTTGTATATTGCATTTCAAAACCAAAATACATATGATATATATAGTGCTTATGAAATCCAACATATTCCAAACTATGAGATTGTTGTTGAGAGAATATATCAACAACTTAATCCAACTAATAAGCCCAATCTACCAATATATTATTGTAAACGTTAATTTTAAATTTATGTTAGTGCCCATATGCAGATACCTTTGATAATGGAAGTGTCAACAAAAAAAATCAGATATATGTCGTTTTATCATCCTTCATGTGTGAGGAAGGGTATTGAAGGGAATGAAACGATATATAAAATACCATTTGATAGTGGAAGGGTCACCAAAAAATCATGTATATACATTTTTATCGTCCTTAATGTAAGAGGAAGGGTATGGAAGGGAATGCAATGATATATAATGTGTTAGGAACTGTGTTATTCATATTTGTAGAGTGTTAATGTTATGATTCTAATTGTAACTAGTTGTTTACATAGCTTTAGTTGTGTACCTAGCCCTGGTTGTTTACGTAGCCCTGGTATTATCATTATTATGGATGTGAAAAATGAATTAATTGAGCATGAATACACAGATTCACATAAACATATTAGAGGAATTGTAGTCCATCTATAAGAAGTTGCAATCCTTTGAACGAGCTAAATTGTTATATGCATAAGCCATGGTTGTCAAACAAGGGAGCATAAACACATAATTTCTCATATAATTCGTGAACATAATATTAAACAACACAACCTAGACATTCATTATCATTTAGGGACAAGAAAGACATCATTCTAGTCATAAAAATAACATTGAACATATGCAATTGCAATCTACTTATCCTTGTCTTAAAATGGTTGACAATTGAAGGAGGGAATTCCACTTTCCACCCAACCATAGGTCATCTACACCACATATTTCTTGCAGTTGGCCACCCTCGAGCTAAATCCAATGTCCGAGGGAATGCTTACTCAGGGAGTTTCACACTCAGGATATGGAGTCCGCTATCTAAGCGATTTATCAACTACCCTATAGCAGTAAGCACCACAATGACCCACTCTTTCCTCTGAGTTTATTCATAAGGATTTAGCCAAGGTATATAACGAGATTGACTTGATTGAAATATGTGGAAGGAAGTTGTTGTTGGTATATTTTATATTTCATTGAATTGATCAATAACTCGAGTAACTGAAATAATGTGTTAGTACGTAAAATCCAATAAATAGTAAGCATGGGATTAACTAGAAATCCTTTTAATTAGGGAAATTAACCTATGTTTAATTTCTGCTTAATTAATATTTAATTAGTGTTAATCATTATTTAAATCCATTGGCCTAGGGAAATGGAAGTCGGGGGATATGATCCCAAGTAAGTATGGTACTAGGGTGTATGGTACTAATGAAAGAGGTCCAAAGAGATACTGATTCAGGGAAAGACAATACCAGGAAATTTAGTCCCAAGAAACATTGTACCGGGGAGGTGATCCCAAGAAACGAGGTGCTAAGGAAAGTGACGTTGAGGAAATTGACATAGAGTGGAGGGACCCTGAGGAACATGGTCCTTGGGAAAGTATTAAAACATAAACCCAGGGAAAGGGTATATCAACAAACCATGACATTGAGGACTTAGATAATAAAATCATATATTAGTATTGGTATGGCATCAAACTAGGAAAAGGTCTTAAAATGGGAAACAAAGGATTTTCTTAGAACAACTAGTTTACTAATCCTTAGTGTTATTTGTAATTAATTAAATTAACAAGTATGATTAGCAATAATATCAAGTTATTAGCATGGTATCGATGTGACATGAAAATTCTAGATGAATGAGATAGTGGTAGTAACGTGGCCCAGACGATGATGGCATGGAAGCCTTAGGCTATGACACATGGAAAGCATAAATGATACTTTTGGCTAGTCAAATGGATAGTTTGTGAGTGACATGTCGCATGCACATGTCTACAATTGGACACATGGCATGATTTGATTGGCTACAACATCTGACATGGAGTTTTACCTGACAAGTGACATAGCAGTCCCCCCCCCCACCCCCCTAGGGGTACTGGGGCACCGAACACTAATCTATCATTTTAATGTACAATGCCAACATTTTAGCTATTGTGACCTAGAAACGTATATCATGGTAGTGATGTGGTGTCATAGGGAACCATGTGGCGGGTTATATTTCATCCCTGCTAACATGACATGACAAGTTTTGGGATCTATGCTAGAACCCTGCCAAGTAGAGTTTTTTCATGTTGATGCCTTGGTGGTTTCAACACAATGGAAGCTTGTGAGAAAGGTGGGCCCCATACTAGGCTCCATAGTATAAGGATATTGTTAATATAATTTTTCACGAAAGGGACGGTGCAGATGGGTTGACTTCGATCATCAGCCATCAATGCATGAATAGTTCACGTAATACATTGGTATGTTGCCCACCCAACCCAAAATGACATGGGTACCACATGGACCCAACATGGTGGTGGTGTGGCACAACATGGGACAGGTGTGGCCATGTGGGTGCCACATGGAATTATCTTGGTGATGTTGCCTCTTTTAATGGGATAAATTTTGAAAGGGCATAAATTTCTATCAAGGACTTAGATTGAGGTAAAATCTATATTGTTGGAAAGATCTTAACAAGTTAAGTGTGATGGTGGTATTTGTTTTAAAAATTAAAAACTTTGAGAAAATAGGCTTTTGTCAACCCCGACTTCATAATAGAACTTGGATATTGGGTCAAACAGGTAGCACTCCCATAGCCTGAGATGGTATAAGGGGGTGATAGAGTACACAATAGTCAATTGTATTATCACCATTGTGCACATGATTATGGTTTTGAAACTACTAAAACACCTCATTGAATTCCTCATCCTATGAATATGGCTCTCTGCATTCATCATGGATGAATGGCTTCACGTGCATAAAATTTTGCAAAGTTGTGATCACTGATATGGGTGGCCATGAAAGCATGTCAGCCAACTTGTTTTTGATTCCCTTCTTATGCTTGATCATTAAATAAAATTTCTATAAATGCCATACACTTGCAATGCATGGCCTGTTGTAGCTTAATATGGGTATGTAGGTACTGTAATGGCTTGTGATCTATGTGGATCATTGTCTCCTTTTCCATCAGATAGCACTTCCACTTCTTCACAACTTGCATTAGGGCATAGAGATCCTCATCATAAGTAGGTTAGTTGAGAACTACCCCATGAAATACTTTAGAATGGTAGCATATAGGCCTTCCTCCTTGCATTAAGATTTCTTCCATAGCATACCCACTCGCATTTATCTCCAATTCGAAGGACAGTTGCAATTTTGGTAATGCCAGAACTAGTGCTTGACTAATATTCTTCTTTAACTTCTCAAAGGCCCTTTGATTACACTTTCCCCACTAGAAAATATTTCCACTTCTTGTTATGATGTGGACTAGTTTTGATACTATTGCAAATGAGTCTATGAATTTCCTCAGGTATTGTGTTACCCCAACAAAATCCCAGAGCTCGAAAACATTAGTAGGCATTGGCCACTTCATAATGGACTCCATCTTAGCAGGATCTATCTTCAAATCTAATCCACCTATCACGTATCCCAGATACACCAAATATTGTTATGCAAAATCATAATTCTTGATATTTTCTAGTAGTCGATGCTCCTTCAATGTCGCTAGCACCTATTGTTGGTGTTCAAATTTGAGTCATGCAATTCACCCAATTCCACATTAATTGTCAAACCGAGGCCCGACTGGCTATTTCAAGGATATCATGTAAGGTATATGCAAGCCACAATTTCCCTACCCAACATTGAACATTTAATCATACATAGCAACGTGTAACAACAAGTTATAACTGTAACAGCAATCAGAGTAACAAGAAGTTAAGACTTGCAACAACACAATGAAATCATTCCACAACAAAGAGATAACACACTAGAGAATAAACCTACGCACACATCTAATCCAACAGCCCCTCGTCAAGAGAGTGGGCCCAATTCCCTGATCAGGGTTGTGGCAAGATCAAGATCTATAAATACGCAAAATATTAGCAATTGTATTAATCAAAATATCATTACAGAGGTCTGTTGTTATAGCTCAAAAATCTCCTATATCTCCTAGTGGTGACTTTCCTGTCCCCATAATCACTACTTATACATTTCATTAACAACTAACAATGCCTAATATTACGACAGTTGTCTTCCTTGCAAATACATAACGATTCT
This sequence comes from Pinus taeda, assembly GCA_000404065.3. Taxonomy (NCBI): domain Eukaryota; kingdom Viridiplantae; phylum Streptophyta; class Pinopsida; order Pinales; family Pinaceae; genus Pinus; species Pinus taeda. The sequence continues at coordinate 121,314 of APFE030883039.1, forward strand.
TGAGATATAACAAACTACAAAGATAACACTTGTGTTGGTCAATAGGTTGAACCACTGTTGTAGCTAATATCCAAAGATAGTGCTGCCATCTCGATAGCCATCATATGTTGAATCATTCTTTTGATTATCATTCCTCCAAATCTACACAAAAACTTATGTCAGAAAGTCGCTTTAGGCAATATTCCCCTGTAACTATGCTTCATTGATTAAAAAATCACAAAGACATGAAAATAGGTGTACCTTTTCTGTTTATAATAAAAATCAACCAATAAGGACATGAAATGAGTACTAAAAAGGGATAAAAAGGCGGGTAAAAAGTGGGCAAATTTAGCAACCAACATCTCCCCCCAACTAGCCACTGTGGTCAGCGTGGAGCTATGCAAGGTCATATTTCATGGCCATTTCTATTCCAGGAACCTTGTATCCATCTGTGTGAAGGAATTCCTTCCACCAATCCTTGTGTACCACATATGTTGGTGTGTATTGCTCAGCTGGCAACCAAACAATGGGAAAACAAAATCTCAGACCCATCCATCGGGTCCCACAGGCTTGAATACATGCGATATATCGTGGTATTATGTCCAAAGCCCAAACAAAATTAGGGGCCCAATAAAGGTTTGCGTATCATTACTGCAGATGATGAGAACACCCAATGTTTCTAACAACTGGCCTGGGCCTCCTCCTGACAAGTAAAAAAATTCTTTGTACACATGTCAGCGCACCACTTCTATGTTTCTATCATCTGACCCTTTCGTCCTTCTATTCCCCAGAAGGTACAATGTTTGTTAAAAATATTCACAACCTAACAATGCTCTGCTCAATCTACAAGTGGCCTATTCGCTTGGTTCTCTTCGAACGTGTCAAAGGCTTTCTTCCACTTAACTTGGTTAATTTTGAAGGAGGTGAAGTCTCTCAATTGAATATCCCCCATATATGGCACTAGATTGAACGATTGATCAGTCCCAAGAAAATAATCATGCATGTAGAGTTCTCCCATCAAGTGTTGGTTTAGGATATTATGACCCCTTAGGATTTGCATAAATTGTCTCGGATCTTTGATTTCATGGCTTATCTCCTAATGGATGCTAGCCAAATAGAATACAATGTATTGTTCATGGAAGAATAAAGCATAACTATGAGTAGGAGGCCGACACGCCATTACCTGCTTCTCCAGAGCAAACATTTCATCTTTGATGGCCTTCAGTAGCTACACTTGCTCTTATAGTTCCTCAATCCTTTTCTGTTGCTTTTCTTATTTCTGCTTTGCTTTCTTCATTTGGGTCATGTAATCAGTCACTACTTTCATGGCTTGTTCTCGATTTCCTCTCACTCCTTCCTAGTGGGCTTCCAAAGAGATAGACCCCCATTGAAGGTGACATGCAGTAGCCTACCATTTCTAAATTTTTGTGATGAACAAGAATTCTGGCAACTCAAACAAATGCAAAAATGTCTCAGTTTGTAATGTTGTTGAAGTGGTTTTGGATCCAGGATTTGCAGCAGCCCGACCGAAATTCCTCTTATGATTCCTCACCCATCTCCGTAAGTGTAACACATGCTTCCTTAACTTAATAATCTCTATTTTTAATTGCATATTCTCCTTAAATTGCGACTGGTACCTTTCCTGGACAGGGGCCCTTCTCCTTGTGCATTGTTCAATGAATTATTATTTGATAATGGACTCCTCCATTGGTCTCATGTCCAATGTTAGATTTGGTGGATTGATGTTAGGAAACTCATGAATTGGTTCCTGTTTCACCCTTATTTCTTCGCTTTGCTCCTCAACTCCGGGGGCGGCCCCAAAATCTTCTTCCGCAAGTTTTGAAGCCTCCACATCTTCCCTGAATGACTCTGGGGCTACTATAGGCCCTTGCTGAGTAACATTTTAAAAACCCTTTTCCTGTGGTTGTTCTATTTCCCAGTTATCTTCCTCCATTTTCTCAAAAATTGGTTCTGGCCCTTGCGGTTTGGTACCAACAACAACGTTTTCTTCCAACAACTCTATGCGAACAACATCAACCACAGTTTCTTCAAATTTCCCCTTGGTCGACACTAGTTCTTGTGTAATGGTGTCAACCACTAGTCCTTCGATTTTCCCGATTTGACAATCAGTAAACACTGGTTCTTGTGTGACAGTGTCGACAATGGTGCCCATAGCTGTCCCTACAAATTTTAGTATCGAGGGAGAGATATTTTCTTTCACCTAGAGTCTAGGGGAGCAAAATGTTCTTGCCCCTCTTAGCAAGGAGGTGGAAAGTAGAGAACAAGGGATATCCTCCTCAATTTCCATCCTTTTAGCACTTATTGTTTCAATTCTTTCTCCTTCCCCTGGCTGTTTTGCACTTTCCTTCTCGTTTTCTTCTTGTGCCACCTGTTTTTCCATTTCGATCGCTTGCTCGGCAGTCAAAGTTGGTTCTTGTGTAACAACATCAACTACGACTTCCACTTCTTCCACTGGTTCTCCATCACTTTGGCAGGCGACGCCGGTTCTTGTGTAACAAAATTGCCTTCACTTTCTTCCACTGTTGACAATTCTTCCATCAATTTAACGATTGACGCCAGTTCTTGTGTAAAAGTGTTGACTACACTTCCTTCGACTTCCATTCCTCCTATTTCCATGTTGGTAGTCAATATTGGTTCTTGTGTAGCAACATCGTCTGCACCCCCTTCTACCTTCATTTCTTTTGCTTCCAGGTCAACAGTCGATGCTCGTTCTTGTGTAACAACGTCGTCTGCAGCTCCTTCCTCTACTAGCGGTTCTGCTGCTACCTGCTATGTTGCCAATTCTTCAATTTTTTCAGAATCCAATGTTGGTTCTTGTGTAACAGCATCATCTGCCACTTCTTCCTCTACCACTAATTCCTCTTCCTCTCTTGTCAGCATCATCGCTACAAGTTCCTCTTCTGCTAATTTAGTGAATTGTGGCCAAGCCACGGAAGTCTGTGATAGGGCATGCACCACTAGTAGCCTGACATGCCTATGGTTTGTGAGGACCACCAATGTTTGACGCGACCAACAAGTAGACCGTGCCATTAAATGAAGGTTATTCCATAAGGAATATGGAATATCCAGAGAATGAACATGACGAAACCAAAGGCATGTAAGAAGTTTAAAATGTTATTTGAACAAGGTAGCAAGCCAACCTTCAAAAGTAATGTATCGCACCACAAATTACGCAACCTTGGCCCATGGGTGTGGCTAGGATTTTCGATCGTATCCCCTTCCCTTTTGAACCACAGTTTCTCATGCCTGCAAGAATCATTCTGGAAATTCTGGCAAGGGCGATTTCCAAGTGAACCATTTCTGCCTCTTTGTGGCAACCCACTGACAATCAAGATAATTTCCTCCGTGATAGGATTTTCAGCCCACGAACTCTGGAATAATTCTCATCCAAGTTCAATGTGAATTCGAATCCTTGCAACCTCTCAAAATAGGTGTGCCATCCCGCATTTTGAAAAACTTTCCATACATCCGAATGACGTCAGACCTGTGCTATCTCTTCTTGTTCATGCCTAACAGCTTACCCACCCATTCTGCAAGTTGTTTTGTAGTAGCACTCGGAGTAGCAACAAAACAGTTGAGGAGAGTGTTAGCTGGTAAAGTTGCGATGACGGGGATTGTGGTTGCAAAAATGTGGTGAAAGGGAAATTTGGGTAGATATTATGGGAAAAATCCATGGTGGATTATGGTAAATAATGGCAGTTATTACAACGCATTGGGAAGGACCATAATTCAATACAATCGTACATAGTTTAAGTACCAATGTGTATGGATAAATTCACAAGGTATGGTGGGGATCAGAATGATGATGTGGAATGTATGAGTTGGCGCGAGGTTCAAAAACAATAATGACAGATCATTATTGCTATTAAATACGACATGTTTAACATTAATATGATATGTCCCCTAAACTAAGGGATGACCATCCACGGTCATGTCTAGTCATGTCATAAGTGAAATATCAATCAAATCCATGAAGTCGGTTGGGGACATACCTGGCAAATTACCTTGACGAAGTAACAGCACCGAAGGAGTAACAACACCAGTGGAGTAGCAGCACCAACAAAGCACCTGCAATAAAAATAATGATAAAGTAGTAACAACATTATATATATATATATGCTATTTTTTCTTTTTTGAATTAAGAAAGAGGTGCAAAGGAAGAGCTCTCTACACTAATAATTTCAAAACCAAAATTATCAGAGAGATGTTTAATAAAAGGAGTCTTTGGAAATTGGACGGTGATACAATCTCAGGTGATGTCCATTTATAATCAGGGGAGTATGTGCTTCATTGATTGTGACAACTCTAACAATCCCATTATCAAACACTGTGTCAACTTCATATGGTCCCATCCATCTAGAGCAAAGTTTTCCTTTAAAATCTTTGAATCGAGAGTCATAAACGCAAAATCTCCCCTTTGAAACACCTTTTTCTTGATAAATTTATCGTGCCATTTAGTTTGTTGCTACTGACTTGCAACAATGTTCTAGACAACTACCAAACGAATTTCATCCAACTCATTTAACTATTCTAGTCGGTGTTTTTGGGCTTCTGAGAGATCCAAACCTACTTCGAAGTTTATCTTGACGTCTTAATTTTGAATTCCACCGGAAACAAAGGGGATTTCCCATAGACAAGCTCATATCGTGAAAATCATGTTGTATTCTGCCAAGTTGTTTTATACGCCCAAAGTGCCTCAGGAATCTTTTGGCCCAGTTTCGTCGATGGTTTGCTACAGTCTTTGTAAGGATATTCTCCAACACTTTACGTGTACTCTCGACTTGACCATTCACCTAAGGATGATATGGAGATGTCACCCTATGCTTGATTCCATAATTCTTCATAAGTCTTGCTATTAGATGTGATGTGAACTGCGCCCCTCCATCTGAAACTATCTCTCTAGGAGCTCTGTACCGAGCAAAAATTTCTTCGAATAAGAAGTTTGAGACAACCTGTTTTGTTGCTTTTACAACAGCCTTGGCCTCTACCCACTTTGTCACATAATCAATGTAGACTAGAATGTGGACATTTTGATGTGAGGATGGATTGAATGTCCCAACGAAATTGATAGCATGTTTCACAAAGGGCTCAAGAACTAGTTGAGACTATAACGACATCTCATCCAGCCGACCAAGTTGTCCCATTCGCTAGTAGCTATCGCACCCTTGGACATATTTCCTTACATCACAAAAAATAGAGGGCCAATAGTACCCCATCTGTAACACCTTATGACATGTCCTCTTATCTTCGAAATTCCCTCTACAGGAGCCATCATGGCCATCTTTCAGGACATCATAGATGCCATCTTCACCAATGCAATGCCAAATTTTTTGATCAGGTCCTGTATAAAAGAGGTATCCCTCTATCCAAGAATAGTGGGGACAATGATGGATAATCCTTTGCTGCTCTTTGTATGGTAAGTGTTGAGGTACTTTTCTTGTAGCAAGATAGTTAGAAATATTTGCATACCACGGAGTGTGAGTAGAAATTGCAAAAATATGTTCATCTGGAAAGCTATCCTCTACAGGTGCACCTTCATCACTAGTATCCAACCTAGACAGGAAATCTAGAACTACATTATCTTGCCCTGGCTTATCTACAATGGTATTATCAAATTCTTGAATTAATAATAATCATCTCGTAATACGTCCAGGAGTTATTAGTTTATTCATTAGATACCTAATGGATGTATGATCAATGTGCATGAAAGTGGGATACCCTGTAATGTAATGCTAAAACTTATTAATAACATGAATAATAGCCAAAAACTCTTTTTCAGTTAACGTATAGTTTAGCTCAGAAGGAGTCAAATTCTTGCTCACGTAATAAATTGTGTATGGTTTCTTGTCCACCTCTTGTCCCAAGACTGCCCCTACTACTATGTGAGAAGTGTCTGTATAGATATGAAATGGGAGCTTCCAGTCAGGACCACTTAATATCAGAGCTTTGTAAGCTAGTTCTTTCATTTTCACAAAGGTTGTTTCACATTCATCTGTCCACATAAACTCTGCAACCTTGGGTAACAATTAAAAAAGTGGAAATGCTATCTTAGAAATTTTTTTCTATAAAACGTTTATAATAGCCAGCATAACCAATAAAACTACACACATATGTCAGTGTCTTAGGTGTAGAAAAGTTTAATATTACCTCTACCTTGGCAGGATCAACCTGAATTCCTAAAACTAAAAGCAGATGTCCCAGCATTGTTCCTTCTTTCATCATCATATGGAATTTTATTGTACTAAGAGAAACATGTGTTTTCTTACATCTTTTAAGTTCTTTCTCTAAGTTTTCCAAACCTTCTTCAAAAGAATCCCCATATGGTGTGAAGTCATCCATGTAGATTTCAACACTATCATTGCTTAAGTCAAAAAAGATTCATAATATTGCCCGTTGAAAGGTAGCAGGTGCATTACAAAGACCAAATGGGAGGAATTAGTATGCAAAGGTTCCCCAAGGGCATGTGAACGTAGTTTTATCTTGATCCGCAAGAGCTATTTGGATTTGGTTGTACCCACTAAGTTTGTTCAGAAAGGAGAAGAACTTCTTTCTGGCTAATGTATCAAGGACTTGGTCAATAAAAGGTAAGGGAAAATGATCCTTTTGAGTTTCTTTATTTAATTTCTTATAATCAACACAAATCTGCCACTTGCCATTCTTTTTTGGAATAATGGCTAGTGGGGATACTCATTAACTGTCTGAGATTGGGTAAATAAATCCCACATCTAATAGTTTTTGTAATTCGTCCTTGACAATGTTCTTTAAAGCATGATTCATTCTTCTATGTGGTTGCCTAACATATAGAAATTCTTATTTAATGTATATGTGATGAGTACATAAGTCTGTAGGGATTCCTTTCATATATGTATATTCCCAAGCGAACTCTTCTTTTTGTTCTCGAAGGACTTTTAGTAACTGTTCAGACTGGGAAATTGAAAGGTTAGGATTAACATTCAACATCTTCCCTGGTTCAATTTCTAAAAGAATACTATTATGAAGTACAATTATAGGAAGGTTTTCAACTTCAGTCCTTTGGTTCAATAGCTTCCTGAACATTGCAACCCATAACATATTCTAATAGTTGGTGGGTTGAATCAGAAACATAGTTGGGGTTGTTGATAAAGGTACTAATGACATCGTCTTCTGTTTCATCCTTAAAACAAAGGGCCTCACCAATAGTAACAATTGGTCTAATTTCTTCATTTTCAGGTTCGAGCTCTTTTGCAAGTAGAGATTTTTGTATTAAGGTAAATCTTGGTTTATCTGGTGAACTCAATTCTGCAAGGGGATAAAGGATAAGATTCTTTGTAACTTCCCCATTGGATATTACCATATTTTCCGACCGACACCCAATGTAAGCATCTACGATCCCAAGCCAATGTATTACTAAAATAAAAGGATGCCCACCGACTGGGGATTGGGTATGTAATAAAAAAATATCGATAAGGTACTGCCATGAATCTATTGAAATAGTTATATCTTCTAACTTCCCTACCGGTCTTATCGTAGACTGATCTGCCAATTTTAGGACTGTGGGAGTTGGTTTAAGGTTTCGCTGGCCCAAGGTGATCATAGTTACAAAAGTTATGACATTAGTTGTTGCCCCCAAGTCTACCAACACATTTGGGATATCAACCCCATTAATTTGTACTGTAAGAATCGAGTTCCCTAGATCCCCATACTTAACAGGTATAGACTTCCCCAACATTATATCTTATAACTTTCCCATAACATGAATAGTGAGTGGATCCTTTTGTTTTCTTCCAGGTTTCTTAGAGCAGTATTCTTTGATTTTTTTGGCATAAATCGGTATGTCCTTCATAGCTTGAAGTAATGGGATTTTGAGAAATAAATTTTGTAATTCCCCTAAAAAGTCAAATTCAGAACAAGGACTTGGTTTTTTCAAGGATAGTCTCTCAAGATAAGGTGGACTAGTCTGACGTCCTCTAGTAACAATTGTTTGAGAAGGGGATTGTTGTTCCATAGGAGTTTGTGTTAACTCATCCCTGATTTTTCCAGCAGAATTCCTAGGTTTTGGTCCTGAGACTTCATCATTAGTATGTTCAACAATTATTGAAGTCTAATTTACTACTCGACTGGAACGAAAATTTAATTCATTACATTCCATGGTGGAAATATTGTATGCAAGAAGGTTGAGTGTCTCAACTTGTTGAGCCCCCATATTGTTTGGATTTGGGTTGGATTGAACAAGTAGTTGTGGATGAAGAGGAGGATTACTAGTGGAGGCACTAGAGCGCAGCTGTAACTTCTATTGTGTCATAGGATGGGAGAACTATCCTAAAGGAGGACAAGGTCCACGCCAATTCTGGGACCATGAAGGAGTTGGACTAGATTGAGGGAACCATGGTTTCCAGGACATTGGATATTGAGAGGATTGCGGCCATGAAGGTGAAAAAGGTACAGATTGAGGCCCAAAATTAAAATTATTAAAATAATGAGAAGAGTCTTGAGGTATACCTTGATTCATGTTTTGTGGTCATGGTTGCCATGGTTTCCTTGTTCCCATGAAGTACATCTAATCTACCTCTTCGTTTTATCCCTGAAAAACTTCCTTCAGCCCACGAAGAGATGGACAAGTGCTAGTGGAATGGCTATGTTCACATATCACACAGGTCTTGATAGTATTCAGTGAACATTCCTTTATCAGGTGCTTCTTGCTGCATTGAGGGAAGAAAATGGACATAGCCTTCTCTACTTCCATCTACTGTTGTTTTTCCTGTAAAACATTTAGTTGTGAGGGCAGTGTGCTCAAGATATCGATCCTCAAGTTGTCCAACAAGTTTCCAGTTTCTACTTTCGTAGCTCCATCACTAGGTGTCTTGAGGGTTCAGATCCCTTGCCTATGCCTCACATCTCCATGTGAACACTTAATGCACAATTCACAAATGGTGTCAAATTATCCCTTTGACATATCTCCCTTTCCTACTACATTCAGAAATTCCAAAGGTTCCTCCCTTAATGCCTGAAGAAAAATTATCTTCAAGATTTCCTTATCCAAATCACTATGTTTTGATCTTTGCAAATTGTATTTGAAACGTTCCACAAAGTCCTCCATCTTCTCATCCTTTTTCTGCATAATCTTAAATATTTCTTCCTTAACATCTCGGGATTTGCAGTAGTCTTGATACTTTTCGAGGAAAATTGTCTTCATATCATCCCATGTAGTAATAGTTTCCCCCCCAAACCTATGAACCATCTCAAAGTTGTTCCCTTCAAAGTGTAGGGGAATATCTTCAATTTCTGGGCATAAAAAATATAGTCATACTCCCAATAGACAACATCGAATTAAAATAGGAATGTGTCTGAATCTTCAGAAGAAAGACCATGAAAGTTAGGTAATGTTGTCGAAGGAATAGGTTTCATAGGCACATCATCCCTGATCTCTCCAATTGGGAACTTGATCGAAGAAGTTACAGGAGCCATGAATATCTTCCAATATTCACTTGGAATATCAACAGGTTCTAGTTGTTCTATAATGTGTGGTTGAGTCTATTTAACAACACTTCCTCTATCAAATGGTGCAGAGAATTCCCTCAAGTATTCTTCGTCTTCTAAACTCGCAGTGTTCATTTCCCTTGATCCTCTACTTGCTACTTCTTCTTCCTTGAATTGTGCTTCTGTTATTGGGGGATGTTCTGGTTGTGAAAGTGATTGCCCTCCAGATCTTGTATGAGATCTCACCTTAACAATAGCTTGCGATGATGCTCTTGATTCAGCTTTTGAAATGATTTCTTGGATATAGGTAATTCTTCCTAGATCTTTCCTTCCTCTTTTGGGGGTATTCCTCTGTAATCAGAAAATAAAATGAAAAAAATCAAGCAAATTGAAAGCTTAGGACCTGGAGTAGGGTGAAAACTTCCTTGCTCGGGATGAGAGAGTGGCCCCTAAAAATAAAGCAAAAGAAGGAAAACAAACCAACCACAAAATTCTAAGCTCAGGACCTAAAACTAGGTGAAAAAACTTCCTTTCCTAGGACAAGGGAGCGGTTCCTATGAAAAAAACAAAACAATCTAATGCTTAGGACATGGAGCAAGGTGAAAAAATTCCCTCCCTAGGAAGACAGAATGGTCCTACGTTCAATACTGGTCGTACTTTAACACCCTTGATATCCTCCCTAGAAATGACGCCAAAATGTCGGTGTTCAAATATGAATCATGGAATTCACCCAATTCCACATTAATTGTCAACACGGGGCTCGACTAGTTATTTTAAGGCTATCATGCAAGGTATATGTGGGCCATAGTTTCCTATCCATCATTGAACATTTAATCATATCATGACATTGTGTAACATCAAGTTATAACTGTAACAACAATAAGAGTAACAACAAGTTAAGACTCACAACAACACACTAAATTCATTACATAGAAAAGAGATAACACGACAGAAAATAAACCTACGTACACATCTAATCCAACAACGCCTGGTCAGGAGAGTGGACCCAACTCCCTGATCAGGGTTGTAGCAAGATCAAGATCTATAAAATACTTAAAATATCAACAATTGTATTAATCAAAATATCATTACAGAGGTTTGTTGTTACAACTCAAAAATATCCTATCTCTCCTAGTGGTGGCTTTCCCATCCCCATAATCACTACTTATACATTTCTTTAACAACTAATAGTGCCTAAGATTACGACACTTGTCTTCCTGCAAATACATAGCAATTCTTGAGATATAATAGAATACAAAGATAACACTTATGTTGGTCGATAGGTTGAACCATCGTTGCAGCTGATACCCAAAGATAACACTGCCAGCTTGATAGTCATCATACACTGAATCATGCTTTTGATCTTCATTCCTCCAAATCTGCACGGAAACTTAAGTTAGAAAGTCGCTTTAGGCAATAATCCCCTACGACTATGCTTCATTGATTAACAATTCACAAAGACATGACAATAGGTGTACCTTTTCTATTTATAATATAAATCGACCAACAAGGACATGAAATGAGTACAAGAAAGGGATAAAAAGGCAAGTAAAAAGTGGGCAAATTTAGTAACCAACACCTATGTCAAATGTGAGATGTGCTCCTCCTAAGTAGCATTGTATACTAGTATATCATCCAAATAGACAATAACAAATGAATATATCAAAAGGGCACAATATATCATTCATTAACCTCATAAACATAGTTAGTGCATTGAATAGGCCAAACGACATGACTAACCACTCATAAAAAACTTGTTTATTTTTTAAGGCAATATTATAAGCATCTTCTTCTCTAATTCAAACCTGGTGATATCTTGACTTTAAGTCCAATTTGGTGAAGTATTTGGCTTGTTACAATTGATCTATTAGATCATATATCCTAGGTGGGTGGTACCTATTCTTGGGCATAATACTGCTCCATACCATGCACACATTTTCCAAGTCCCATCCTTATTTGGCACAATGATGATGGGTGACCCACATGGCGAGGTACTTGTTCAAATAATGCCTTATTCCGATAATTTTTGTAATCACTTCTTCACCTCACTTTCTTCTATAACAGATTGTGTGTACAACCTAATGTTTTTCAATGGGGAGTCATGCTCCACTTCCCTTTTGGGCAGTATCCCTATAAGCTCTTGTAACACATCCCTCTATGCATATAGTATCTCTTCTAGTTGTTGGGTGTGGAGCCTAATTATATTCCTGATTATTCAGATTTTTTTGTTTCAGCCATGTTGGATCCTTGTTCCTAACGAGGCAGAAACGCCACCTATATGATTGTCGTCAAGGGGGTCCAGCGGGATGACGATGATTTTATGAGCCCCTTCCTAGTAGCGGTTTAGGGGCGATGCCCCTGAAGCTAAAAATAGATGAAAATTTTCCTTGTAAAATATTGTAATTTCATAGTCAATCTAGGTTGTTCATTAGGTGAATGATCTAATGATAGAAGTTATGTTAATTTAGGGTTTTTTTTCCTAAAAGAAAACCCTCGATTTATATGAGGGAATTGTATTATGGTTGTGTATTATTATTCCATGCAAGAAAGAGAGAGGAGACTGTGTGAGAGCAAAGAGTAAATTATAATGGATTTGTTGTAGGTTGTATCTCTTCATTTTGCTGGATAATATAAAAAGAAGGATCGATTGTTTCTTCGTGGACATAGCCCAAATTGGGTGAACCACATATATCTATGTATCTCTTATTTTATGCATTATTTAAGTGTTCCATTTCTTCGTTAATTAATTTCTAACAACTGGTATCAGAGTCGAAGGTGCATTTGGTTGATAAACTTGTAGGAGAGAAGGGTTCCTGGTTCAAGTGGGAGAAATGGTGGAAGATGGAAGGTTTAGGGTTGAAAAATTGAATGGCCAAAACTACCAGCTACGGAAGATGCATATGGAAGATTATTTGTATCATAAATATTTGTAACTACCATTGAGTGGAAAATAAAAGAAGTCGATGAGTATGATGAATGAAGAATGGGATCTTCTCGATAGAAAGGCACTAAGAACAATACGGTTGTGTCTAGCAGCATTGACAACATTCAACATTTCAAAGGAAATGACAACAGAAGGTTTAATGATGGCATTGGCCAAACTATAAGGTATTTCTTATGAAGCGCCTATTTAATATGAAGATGTCAAAAGGTGGATTTTTTGTTGATCATTTAAAATAATTTAACATGGTCACTAGTTAGTTAATTTCTTAGGGGTAAATTTTGATGATGAAGTTAGGGATTTATTGTTTTTGTGCTCATTACCAAAAATTTGGAATGGATTAGTCATGGTTATTAGTAACTGTGTCTCTGGATCTAGTACTTTAAAGTTTGATGATGCTTTTGGTGCTATCCTTAGCAAGGAGGAGACAACAGGTTATGTTTTGACTACAGAGACTAGAGGAAGAAAACTAGAGAGAGGAAAGAGCCCATGACATCACAGTAAGTCAAGGAAAGACAAATCTAATTCCATATCAGGGATAGTGTGCTGGAAATGCGGGAAGAAAGGACACCTGAAGAAAGACTGCAAATCTCGGAAGGGAAAATAAGGAGATGGACAACAAGAGAACAATCATGAAGCGAATGTGACAAGTGATGTGTTGCAAGATGATTTGATTCTTTCATTAGAGAATACTATTGATACCTAGGTGGTAAATTCAGGGGCCTCATTCCATGCCACACTTGATAGGAAACACTTTCATGACTATTTTAAAGGATATTTTGGACAGGTTCGTCTAGGTGATGATAAACCTTGCAAAATCATTGGAATGGGTAAGGTTTTTATAAATCAACAGAATGGAAACCAATGGCTATTAAAGGAGGTAAGGCATGTTCCATATATAAACAAAAATATAATTTGAATAGGGAAATTGGGAGGTGAAGGTTGTGCAATTAATTTTATAGACAAAACCTAGAAGGTCACTAAAGGATCCCTGGTGATAGCAAAATAAGAAAAGGTTTGTACATTGTATTTATGCAATGGTATTTCTAATTTTGTTAATGATTTAACCTCTTGTTGATGCTCTGAAAATCGTTGTATCAACATTGGGGGATAACCACCCGGTACGGACCTTAATACAACTCCTTTTCCGTTTGGGATGGTGGCTCCGACTAGATATAATGGGACCAGTTTCCCAATAATGAATAAAAGGGGTGGATGAACGATTGGTTATCTAATCTAATGATAGGCGGATAACTTAATCTATCAGCAAAAATAAAAGAACTACTGCTAATCCCAGGAACTATTATTCTTTGGAAATGTAGCGTTTGATGATCTTTGTCTATGGACAGGCATATAGATGACTCTATCAAATAAACATAGATATTTATTCATTCAAAGATTACTTTATTTAAATAGTTAAACAAAGTGATTAAACACAATTATTGCTACACTTATCATTATATCATCGATACATACAGATTAGAAGAAAAGCACATTGTAAACATCCAATAGTGGAAGGAATAAAGAATGTTGTTAAAAACACATATATATCCGATAATAGCAAAGCGATCAAAATGACAATTCATATAAAAAGAAATGAGTTCAGACATAGATAAATAGTACACAATGAGCTGCTTATCATCCCAATATCAATCGCTATTTGAAATTCTTCTTCCAACGCAGAAATACTTTCAAACAAAGACAGTAGTGCACATTCACATAAAAGCTTCTTTGTCAAAATCAGAATGATTGGTCCAGTTTTATAAAAGAATATCCCTGAAGTACAATAGTGCAACTTCAGGTTTTTAAGTCATATACAAAACTTTACGACCCTTTCTAAATACATGAAAGGGTCTATAAATACTAAATTATGCTAACTACCTATGAAACTGAAATCCTACTTAATTGGTATCAATTGATTTTGAATATCCCCTTCACAGCAATCTGGCAGTCGGCGGTATGAATCATCATTCAGGCTGTTTGCCTTTAAACCTGAGCTGACATATCGCAAGCATTGGCTCCACTTCGGGTGGTCTGTTGAGGCGAGAATTGAGTTGGGCGGCATAGGTGGCATCCTGAATATCGGCAATGATATACCCAATTGCATTTGTAAGGCATTTGAGGGCGGCTCTCTGGCTGTGCGGTTTGACTAAAAAGAACCAATAGGTGTCCCATGTCAAACTGTTAATTCCTGCGATTAATCTTCCATTTTTCTCTAGTTCCAGATAACATGACTGCTCCAATGTTTTAGCTGATGTCAATTTACCTCGAGTACATTGAGAGATCATGTTAGACAAGTAAAGAGTATTATTAACCAATTCAACCAAATTACTAGTGGTTGATTTGCATCTTGACATTGCTCTCTCTGCTTTCATTAACTGGGATTGCCATTCTGTAAATAATATCTCTTTATGCGATTCTAAAATATTTGGTAAATTAGTCGCCTGTCCCTGATCGGTATCTTGCCATTCAAGAAAATTGGTTAATGTTTCATCGGCTTGATCCAAGTCTGTTCTAGCTTTTTCCGATTTCTCACTTATTGATGTCGTTAAATCGCATAATGGTTCCGCCTGGGCGATTTGTTGACTTAAAAGCTTTACCTGAGTTATCAATGCCTTATTTATCTGTAATGCCTCTACTCTGAATTCATATATCTGTGGAATTTTCTTTGTTTTCTCTAGTTGGGCCGATAGTTAAGCAATCTGCTCATCTTTTGACTTTAGCATTTGTTCATTCGCTGGTTCTAGTTGTGCCAATGCCTCAGACAGCTCGTTCTACTTTTGAACTGCGCTGTCATCAATCCTCTGTTTCTCTTCCTGCAATTGTTTAGTCAATTGATTATTTATTTGTTGTTGTATTACCAATTGTCGTTCTGCCTGCTCCGCCTTTTGCTGTGCTTCTAATAGTTGCACTTGCAGTGAAAATATTTCCTGGTCTTTTGTTTTCAATAAAATGCTTACCTCTGATGCCTTGTCTATTGTTGCTGTCGAATAGGCTCCAGCATATTGTGATAGTTTTGTTAGATCATCAGAGGGGTCAAATTCCTCTTTCCAAAGCACATTGCCCGTTACTGTTTGTTCTGGGAATAAGGAAGGTTGATCAGTCCTTCTCCTCTTCCTCTGTCGTTTTACCACAGCTTTGTGTCTTGGGCTATAGAAGACATCTAAGGGAGGAATTTCTTCTATTTGCAAAATAACCTGATCGGAAGGATCCTTTGGGATTATTTCTACTTCTTTCAAACTGGGTAGGACGTTGGTTTCACCTGGAACCTGTTTTGAAGTTGTCTCCTGTGTATCAGCCTCTTTTGATGTCTCGGCATCTTTAGAGCACTCAAGATTACTGATAATTGAGTTGAATTGCTGCCATTCCTGGAGCAATTTCGGGTCAATTTGAGTATTTACATTCACATTTATGCTGCTCTGTCCCTGCTCTTTCATCTGGGTTTCCTATTGTCTTTTCATATGCACTTCTTCCTGTTCCTTTGATGTAACAGGAGGTTCCTTAGTAAGTCGTTGTTCAGGCTCACTTGATTCTGTTGTTGGGGTTGTTGCTAACAGATCTAGAGGTAGAGTTTGCAACCTCTGTTCTCTAAGTCTATTGAATTCAACTAATCCGTCATCTTTGTATTCGATTCTAGTCAGGGATTTAACTTGGAACATTGACCCGGTTGATGAGAACAGGTCATCAAACTTATCTTCTTTATGTTCAAACTTGGTCAATTTGGACTGTTCAAGTGCATTGTAGGCGAGTTTGCGTGGATCAAATCGCCTACTAGGGAGAGTTGCTAGAGTTAATGACTTTATTTTTTTCAGATTCTTTCTCTGCATGTTTGAAATCATGTAAAGTGTAGATACCACATCTCAGGGGAAAAGAGGGCCAGACCTGCTTCTTATTTTTCTTTAGAGTTTGTGTAACTCCTTCGGAGATAATCTGATAGGCTATCTCCCTAGCTAGCAGTTTATCAAGTATGTACAAAGGAAGAATGTGAGGTTTGGCTTGACTGCCGAAAATTCTTATATAAGTAAATTTTTCCTCTCCGAACCAACTTCCTATTGATGTCAAATCAATCCCTGCTTGGTAGGAAATCTCAGGGGCAGGTTTATTAAAGATAGAATAATGAATGGGTAACATAAAGTCGTTGCAGATTTGGTATAAATGGTGCTTGTAGTAAGTTTTCCACAACTTCTAATGGTATATGTGAATGGGCGTGGGGTCTTGCAAAGTCCACCTCCATCTGAGCACAGGAAATTCAGATTTAAAACACAGGATGTCTAGTATATAAGAACTGTAGTAGAATGGGGGAATAAGCCTTTCAGTGACGCGGGATTTGCTTCTAAAATCAAGAACTGCGGTTGCTAGCTTATCAGACAGTATAGTTGCCCAATCCATTATTTCACCATTACATGCCGCTTCCATCAAGGGAACCATTTCTATAGTGAAATTAGCAGAATCATGCAAACCCCACAACCTACACATCATTATCCCAGCATAACAATAAGGAGAGCATAGAGAATCAACCGAGTATTTACCCGAAGATTCATGCTTGTGTTTTGCCGGATTTTGCCTCCATTCCCGAATGGGTTCGGATTCAGTTTCGTTCTCATCTCGGAATTTCTCCAGAAATGCCATGTTGTACTTCTTCTCTGGCACAGGCAAATGATACATTTGCCTCAAATCATCAGATTGAAATGAACCGAAGATTCTCCCATCTCTGGTGCTGAAGGTTCTATCTGTGATTGGGATTTCCTCAATTGCCCATCTCACTACATCCGTATATGGGAGAATTTGTTCCCGAGCTGCTATCTGATGAAGGAAAGAGTCGGCTAAGTCCTTTAGAGTAGCATCAAATTTTCGAGTGCTATCTGCTGAGGCTCGTACTACTGTCATCTCTGGTTCTTCGGCTTCAATAAAATTATAGGTACTTTTCCAAGTAGTTTTGTTGAGTCCTAGACATGTAGTATCCGATATCAATCCTTTCTTTTTAGTTCCTAGATCAGCGATGAGTTGTCCTCTGGCAGGCGAAGCGGAAGCGATTGCAGTTTTCTTAGACTTCTTCCCCATTCTTCTTGAATTCGTTACTTCGGAAGAGTTCTGCACAGGAGTGAAAATGAATGTAATACAGAAAATTGATAGCGCAAACCGAATATGAGCGAGATATATTGATCAATGCATGATGAATGATTAACTTAAAGTGGCCACGGATACAATCTGTGAAAATATTTTTAGGCTTAATGTTTCATTAAATGGCCGTTAAAACCTGTCAATCCTTTAAATGCCCATCATATCGATTATTGGCCGAATGATTTGTTTAAGTGTGCCTTGGATGTTTTGGTGGTTAAGCACAGATGAATGATTGTTTGGAAGATAAGGCTTTTAATACGAATTAATCGTAATAACCCTGCTTTAAGATTTCTTTGAAATTTGCACTTTTGGCTTTATCGCAATCGGGCGTCGGGGAAATCTTAAATCGTTACATTCGTTCCATTTGGAATCCCCGATTGCCGATAGCAATATCGCATCGCATCGGGAGTATTAACTGGGCACTTTGAAAAGCATGCATGGTAAATCCCCAATCGCCGATAGCGATATTGCATCGCATCGGAGCGAAAGGGATTTTATTATGCCAACTTATTATTGCCGATATTCGATAGCCTATTGCGAGTTGTCGCGTCGGAGAAAACCAATGGGTCTTTAAGTTATGCCTCCTTTGTCATTGCGATATGTGATCTTGTGATCGCTTTATCACAATGATAAAAGATTAATCATTTATATATATAAGACCTTTAATTGGTTTATCAAAAAGGTTTTGTAATGTTTTTATTTTGTTTTCGGACCTTTTTGAGTAACGCTAAGTTGATACCAATTAAAATCAAAAGGGACCCATTTCACATTATAGTTTTGAGAATAATAATGATATGAAATGGGGGGTTGTTGTAGAGCACAACAATTGGTGATTCGCTGGAAGAAACAGTTATCTCTGAAAAGTATGGAAATACTTAAACTTTTTCAAAATAGAAATTTCATCAAAGGGGAAAATTCTAATATAACTAGGTATATATGCATTCCAAATAAAATGAAACTATCTTTGCTAATTCCCTCTCTTGTTTAAAATTAGATACATTCTAAATTTTAAATTGGCCTTCTATTGGTTGTTAATGATAAAACAGAAAACCTTTCCAAATCAGCTTTTAGAATTAACTCCTTTGTCATAGGTAGAGCCTCTGTTGCCAGCAAACGTTCATAGTTTCGACAGGGATACCTTTTAACCATGTTATTGTCCATTGTCCCATTCATCTCAGAGTATGATTAACAGAATGAATTCAAAACATGCTTTTCACATTTTGCATTTCTTTTCTACTTTTCTGTTATTTTGTATGATAAAAAGCCATTGCCCTGGTTTGGTGGCCAGCTGAGTGACAATGCCATTCACTGGTAGTAATTTAACCGAACAAGTTGGCTCATGATGAGACCCCTTGTCTTATAATTAAAGCCATTACCCTGTTTTGGTATGTAGTATTGGTAATGTCGGTTAAACTATTTCCCTATGATCATGGTAAGCAGGCTTGTAATAAGACCTCTTATCCTTTATATCTAATATTTTAGAATTACACTCCGAGTAATCACAAGCTTTGGTGAGTGGGATGGACAATTTTCTCCTTAAGAGTAAATGGATGACAAGGTAAGAGTTGAAGATGCTGAAATTGGATTAGTTCCTATTTTGATATTGATAACCTTCTTGTGACCAATTTGAAAACATAAAATGATTTACAATATTTCTAAACTTTGAGAAGCGTTCACAAAAATTGAAGTGTGGTTTCAGAATGCAATTATATCTAATTTCCTAGAAATTATCCCTTTTGTTTAAGACTTATATTATTTTAAAAGTAAATATCAACACTACTTGTTTTGAGCAACTCTTAAGTACAACAAAGGTCAATGGAAGATACCCCACAACTTTATTTTCTAATGGTCCTACAAACTACAAAATTCTATTAAAAGGAGAAGGGGTTACCTCCTCAATTGAAGAATTTCTTTAAGATAAGGCCATTAACACAGAGAGAATCTCTCAAACCTGATAAATCTTGTAATATGAAGGTCGAATGGCCTAATTTTTCATAGATCTGAAATGGCCCGAGCCACATCTTCTGAAACTTGGTGTGTTTCCCTTATCTTCATGGGCTTTGTCCCATTTCAGAACTAAATCACCGACTTGAAATTGTTTTGAACCGGATGAGACTGAATCAAAGGATGACTTGATGATTTGCTGATGCTTTGCATGAATAACCTTGGCTTTTTCTCTTTCCTCTTCTAATTTTAGAATTTGGTCATGTCTAAGTTGTATAGAAGAAGAAGGGCTTTCTTCAATAAACTGAACTAGGGCTAGAGAAGGAAGGACAAGATTTGTTGGTAGCACTGCTTCTTTTCCATACACAAGATTAAACGGGGAAGAACCTATGGAAGCCTTTTGCGTTATCCTATCAGCCCATAATGCAAATATTAAGGATTTGTGCCAATTTTTGTGATTCTGTTCGATAGTTCGCTTAATAATTTTAATCAGATTTTTATTTGTAGATTCTGCTAAACCATTACCCTAGGAATAGTAATTAGCATAATATTTCAGTTTAAATCCTCTTTTAATAGCGAAATCAAACATAGCATTGCCTGAAGTAAGATGCATTATCAAAAATAAGAGCATTTGGGACACCAAACCTGGTAATGATGAATTGGTCTATGAATTCAATAATTGCTTCAGAATTTGTTGTTTTTAAAGGAATTGCTTCAACCCACTTGGTAAAATAATTAGTAGCGGTAAGGATATACTTATGCTCTTTGGAAGAATGTGGAGTAATTTCTCAAATGATGTCCAATCCCCATTGCTCAAATGGTTGTTCAATGTTGACTGGTTGCAAAGGGAAACCTGGTTTTCTTTGTCTTCCACTAGAAGTTTGACAATTTCGGCATTTCCTTACATATTCATGAGCATATCTAAACATAGTGGGCCAATAATATCCAGCATGGATGATTTTGTGAGCTGTTGTATCAGCTCCAAAGTGTCCTCCTTCCGGTCCATCATATAATTCCTGCAAAACCTTTTGTGCTTCAGGTTTTTCTAGGCATCTTAATAAAATTGAATCATAGTTTTTCCTAAAAAGCACATCATCAATAATTGTAAATTTTTTTGCTTTCAATCTAATGGCCCTTTTGTTTTTGTAAGACAGGTTAGGAGGTGCATATTGTGATTCAGAGTCAGCGATACTTATCTGGTTGATCTCTTCGGTTTGATCTGTATCACCTAATTCTTGAATGTTGGATGCTTCTGCCAATAACCTGAAAAAACCTTGGCCTCTAACAATCTTTGCTTGTTTAATTTCTAAGTCATATTCTTGAAGTGCTGTAACCCAATTTGCCCTTTTTTCACCCAATTGCCTTTGGATTAATAGTTGCCTTACTGCAAGGAAAGGAACTATAGCTTTTGTATGGGCTTTTAAAAGGAAGGGTCTGTAATGTTTGGCAGCTTTATATACATCAAAGGCTTGTTTTTCTACTTCGGAGTAATTCAATTCAGCACCCTGAAGATTTGAACTATAGAATGAAATGGGTGCTTCCAAATTGTGATTGTTGATCTATGTGAGTACTGCTTCATAAGACAAATCGGATGCGATAGTATACAATGTGAAATGATTGGAAAAATTAGGAGTATTTAAAGCGGGGGCATTGATTATTGATTGTTTGATCAAATCAAACGCTTCCTTTTCTGCCGATCCCCATCTAAAGACTGAATTTTTCTTAATCATAGTTTGAAGTGGAAAAATGATTTGAGAAAAGTCTGGAACGAACCTTTTAACAAAATTGATTTGGCCTAAAAATGACTGCATGGATTTTTTATTATGAGGGAAAGGGATTTCAAAGATTTCTTTGATCTTGTCCGGATCAATATAAATGCCATCTTTAGAAACAATAAATCCTAAGATCTTTCCTTGACCAAGAGCGAAGAAGGATTTTTTAGGGTTAAGTGAAATACCGTATCTCTTGTAGCATTGAAAGATTTGATTTAAATCATGCAAATGATTGGATCTCTCTTTAGAAAATACAGTAATATCGTCTAAGCAGACGACTACTGTTTTGTTAATCAACCCTTTAAAATCTATATCCATCGCTCTTTGGAACGTGGCTCCTGCATTAATAAGTTCGAAAGGAATTTTCTGATATGCATACATTCCCCATTTTGTTCTAAATGTGGTTTTGAGTCGGTCATCAGGATGGACCAAAATTTGGTTATATCCTGAAACACCGTCCAAAAAGGACATTAACTCAGAGCCTGTCACTGATTGGAGTATCTGCTCCATAGTAGGTAATGGGAAATAATCTTTTAGGCTCGCCTTATTCAAATTTCTGAAATATATACAAATCCTGATGTCGCCATTTTTCTTTCTGACTGGCACCATATTGGAGACCCAGTTTGAGTGCCGAACGAGAAAAATAATCTTAGCTTTCAAGAGTTTATTGAGTTCCGATTTTATTTGACTCTCTAAGTTTGGATGTATTTTTCTCAACTTCTGTTGAACTGGTTTCTGTTCAGGAAGCATTGGAATGGTATGTTGGATGATGGATGTATCATATGTTTTTAAATCATCATATTTCCAAGCAAAAACATGTTTATTTTTCCATAACAGTCTAATCAATGCTTCCTTTTCTTCCACGGAAAGTCCTAATCCTAAATTAATGTTTTGAGGAGTTTGCTCAGTGCCAAGGTTTATCAATTCAAACCTTAAGGTAGAACTTTGGAGCTTTGTATTGGTCACGGGTTTAAACCTGTCTTTAATATCATAAAGATCCTCAAGCTTCACCACAGGCTTTGGGATTGAATTTTCCTCGTGTTTACCTCGCATTTGAATATCGTGCTCGTTTTCCTCAATGATTTGATCATCATAGGATTTTTCAGAGGTTAAAAACTGTAAAATGTCTTCATCGTGGTTGAATACTCTCCAATTAGTGACATTGTCAGGAATTGATGGCCTAAAAAGCAATTCTACTGAAAATCTATCTGGGCTATAATCTTCGGAAGGTAGGAGCTTGGAAGCGACATTGGCTAGCAAGTCGGCTGCTGAATTTTGAGACCTGGGAATGGAAGAAATATTGAATGCCAAAAAGTGGGAGGTGAGTTCCTGTACCAGCGACTGATAATGTTTGAGATGGTTAGAAAGACAATGAATTGTATTCCTTACCTGCTTAACAATAATCTCATAATCTCCAAACACTTTCAAATATTGGACCTTGAGGCCAATCGCTTTATATAGTCCTTGGACTAAGGCTTTGTACTTAGCTGTATTATTCGTGCATTTAAACTCTAGCCTGTAGGACAACATTGTTTTTTCTCCCTGTGGGCTAACCAAAATACATCCTGCTCCTGAGCCCTCGCTAGACTTGGACCCATCGAAATATAAAGACCAAAATAAAGAATTATCTACAATCTTATTTACAGTTTTCCCAGTATCATTAAAACATCTTAACCTATCTGTTTGTGAATAATTTTCGATCTGAGATGTGGAATTGTTTACTAAGAAAGGAGATGGTTGGGCAGCAAAGTTGCCAAAGGATGACTCTGATGAATAATTCCCTAAAATGTTGTTATTAAATGCTATTGGTTGATTTTCTTGTTCAAATTCTGTAACTATGTGGGTCATGTGCTTCTCCCGATCGATTTTTATTTGATTCGGCTTACCCTTATAGGGAAGCCACATATGGGACCAATCGGTATAAATATACCCATGGAGCTTTTCTGACCAATCCCTGCTTAAAATTAAACCATAGAACTTAGGTATATCGGCGATTAAGATATCAATCCTTTGAACCACTCGTGGATCAGTCGATAACCTGATTGTAACAGAGTTTATTTCCCCTAAAACCTGGACTTTAGTTCTATCTAACTGCACA
>APFE030883057.1:1980-22840 GCA_000404065.3 Pinus taeda
CTCATCACGAGCCAACTTGTTCGGTTAGATTACTACCAGTGAATGGCATTGTCACTTAACTGGCCACCACACCAGGGCAATGGCTTTTTATCTTGCAAAATAGCAGAAAAGAAAAGAAATACAAAATGTGAAAAAACATATTTTGAATTCATTCTGATAATCATGCTCTAAGGTGAATGGAACAATAGACAATGATATGGTTAAAAGTTATCCCTGCCGAAACTATGGACGTTTGCTAGCAGCAGAGGCTCTACCTATGACAAAGGAGTTAATTTTAATAGCTGATTTGGAAAAGTTCTCTATTTTATCAATATCAACCAATAAACACCAATTTGAAATCTAGAATGTATCAATTTTTAACAAAAGAGGAAAATAGCAAAGAAAGTTTTGTTTTGTCTAGAATGCAACTATACCTAGTTATATTAGAAATTTTCCCCTTTGATAAAATTTCTATTTTGAAAAATTTTAAGTATTTCTATACTTTTCAGAGATAATTGTTTCTTCCAGCGAATCGCCAATTGTTGTGCCATACAACAACCCCCTATTTCATATCATTACTATTCCAAAACTGTAATATGAAATGGGTCCCTTTTTAATTTTTGTTTAAAAATTGGTATCAATTAAAGTTCTATTTCAAAGAGGCCTTTTCAATAAAACCAATCAAAAACCCCAACGTAAAACGATTTATCTTTATCATTGCGATAAAGCGATCGCAAGATCGCATATCGCAACGACAAAGGGAATACAACTTAGGGACATTTTGATTTCCGCCGATGCGAAATCGCTATCGGATATCGAAAAAGCATAAAGTAGCACAATTAAACAACCCCTTGCTCTGATGCGATGCAAAATCGGCAATCGGCGATAATACTTAAACGCAAATAAGCTTCCGCTCGCCCCGATGCGATGCGATATCGCTATCGGTGATCGGCAACTCACCATGCCCACATTCTAAACTGGAACACTCGCTACTCCCGACGCGATGCGATATCGCTATTGGCGATCGAGGATTCCAAATGGAACCAAAGAAATGATTTGGGATTTTCCCGACGCCCGATTACGAAAAGGGTAAAAAGCGCAGTTTTCAAAGTAAAAATCATAAAGGCAGTTTAATACGGTTTATTCGTAATTAAGGCAATATCTTTTGAAAAGCCGCTCATCCGCGTTCAACCGCCAAATCGCCCAAGGCATGCTTCAAATAAATCATTCGGCCATTAACTGAAGCGACTGGTATTAATGAGATTGACAGGCCTTAACGGCCATTTAATGAAAACAGCAAGCTTGCGATCTATTCACAGATTTGATCCAAAAGCCGTCTTAAGTCAATTGATCATCATGAATGCATCAAGATATATATACCTCAGTCTGTTCAATTCATGTTATTGTTTCCTGTATTACGCCTATCTTTCGCTCTGTGCAGGATTCTTCCACAGAGACAGATTTGAGTGGAATGGGAAAGAAGTCCAAAAAGACTACAATGCCTACTGCTTCGCCAGCCACAGGGCAATCTGTTGTTGATTCAGGCGGTAAAAAAGAAAGGGCTTATATTAGATACGACATGCCTGGGACTTACCAGAGCCACTTGGAAAGGAACATATAATTTGATTGAAGCTGAAGAGCCAAAGGTGACCGGGATACAAGTCTCATGCGATAGTACCAACAAATCTGAGGCCAACCTAAAAGACTTGGCCAATTCCTTTCTGCACAGAATAGCGGCCCGGGAGCAAATTCTCCCATATACGGATGTGGTAAGGTGCGCAATCCAAGAGATCCCAATTACTGACAGAATGTTCAGCACTGCAGATGGGAGGATTTTCGGTTCTTTTCGAGCCGCAGATCTAAGGCAAATGTATCACCTACCGGCAGAAGAGAAAAAGTATAACACGGAATTTCTGGAGAAGTTCCGAGCAGAGAACGAGACCAAGTCCGAACCAATTCGAGGCTGGAGACAAAATCCAGCAAAGCACAAGCATGAATCCTCGGGTAAGTACTCAGTCGACTCTCTGTGTTCTCCTTACTGCTATGCTGGAATTATTTTGTGTAGGCTATGGGGATTACATGACTCCGCCAATTTTACCATAGAAATGGTCCCCTTAATGGAGGCGGCATGTAGTGGCGAGATTATGGATTGGGCGGATATATTATCCGACAAGTTAGCCAAGGCCATTCTTAATTTCAGATTTAACTCTCGCATCACAGAGAGGTTCATTCCGCCATTCTATTACAGCGCCTATGTGTTGGATGTCTTATGTTTTAATTCTAAGTTTATTGTGCTCGGATGGAGGTGGACGTCGCAAGACCCCACACCCATCCACATATATCATCAAAAGTTGTGGAAGACCAACTACAAACACCACCTATATCAAATCTACAATGGTTTCATGTTTCCGATTCATTACTCCATTTTTGATAAGCCTGCCCCGAAGATTTCTGAACAAGCAGGGGTAGATTTAACCACAGTAGCAAGTTGGTTCGGAGAAGAGAAATTCACCTACATTAGAGTTTTTGGCAGTCAGGCCAGGCCCCATGTGCTTCCACTATACATTCTTGATAAGTTACTTGCCAGGGAAGTAGCTTATCAAATCAATGCCGATGGGGTTACTCAGACCCTGAAAAAAGCAAAAAAGCATGTTTGGCCCTCCTTTCCCCTGCGAATTGGAATTTACACCCTGCATGATATCAAACCTGCAGAGAAGGAAGATGGGAAGATAAATTTTCTGACTCTAGCTACTCTGCCAAGCAGGCAGTATGATCCAAGGAAAATTGCTTACAATGCGCTCGACCAGGCCAAATTGGCAAAGGTCGAGCACAAAGAAGACATATTCGAGGATTTGTTTGCATCGGCTGAATCGATATATCAAGTTAAATCACTTGCCAAAAATGAATACAACGATGAGGGGCTAGCCAAATTTAACAGAATTAGAGAACAGAGGTTGCAAACTTTGCCTCTAGACCTGTTAGCGACTACTCCAACAATGACAAAATCAAGTGAGCTAGAGCAGCAAAGAAATACGCAACCTCCTACTACATCAAAGCAGTAGGAGGAAGTGCATAATCAGAGGCAGGAAGAAACCTAGGAAAATGTGTAGCGACAGGATGAAACCCAGAAGAAAACTCAAGAAGAGAGTAGCTAGAAAGTTAATGATGATACACAAATTGATCCGAATTTGCTCCAGCAATGGCAGCAATTCAACTCAATCATCGGCAACCTAGAGTACTCGAAAGATGATGAGGTTTCTAAAGAGGGCGACACACAGGGGGCGACATCAAAACAAGTTTCGGGCGAAACCAGCGACCCACCCAAATCAAAAGAAACAGAAATAATTCCTAAGGATCCATTGGGTGAAATCATTTTGCAAATAGAAGAGATTCGCCCCTTGGATGTATTCTACAGCCCAAAGCATAAAGCTGTTGTAAAGCGATAGAGGAAGAGGAGAAGGGCTGATCAACCTTCTCTATTCCCTGAATTAACAATAACGGGCAATGTTGTGTGGAAAGAGGAATTTGATCCCTCCGATGACTTAACCAAGCTATCGCAATACGCTGGAGCATATTCGGCGGCGACCATTGATAAAGCATCGGAGGTGAGCAGTTTATTAAAATCGAAAGATCAAGACATCTTTTCGCTACAGGCTCAATTATCAAAAGTTCAGCAGAAGGCAGAGCAGGTGGAGCAGGAATTGCTAGTACAACAGCAAAACAATTATCAGTTGACTAAGCAATTACAAGAGGAGAAATAGAGGATTGACGAGAGTGCAATCCAAAGGCAAAAGGAGCTATCAGCAGCATTGGAGCAATTGAAAATATCAACTGAGGGAACGATGAAATCTAAAGATGAGCAAATCGCTCAATTATCAACTCAAATTGAGCAAATGAAAAGGCTCCCTCAGGTAGATGAATTTAAAGCAGAAGCGCTTCAATTAAATAAGGCATTGATAAATCAAGTTAAGCTCCTATGTCAGCAAATTACCTAGGCAGAGCCATTGTGCGAGTTGGTAGCATCCATAAGCGAAAAGCTAGAAAAGGCAAGAACGGATTTGGATCAGGCCGAAGAAACACTGACAAGTTTTCTGGAATGGCAAGATTCTGATCAGGGCCAGGCGACTAATCTACCAAGAATTCTGGAATCACACAAAGAAATACTATTCACAGAATGGCAATCACAGTTAATGAAGGTAGAAAGAGCAATTTTTAGATGGAAAGCAACCACTGGTAATTTGGTTGAATTAGTAAATAATACGCTTTATTTGTCTAATATGATTTCCCAATGTACTCCAGGCCAATTAACAACAACGAAGATGTTGGAGCATTCATGCTACTCGGAGCTAGAGAAAAATGGAAGATTAATTGCGGGGATCAACAGTTTGACATGAGATGCCTATTGGTTCTTCTTAGTGAAGCCATACAGCCAAAGAGCCACCCTAAAATGCCTTACAGATGCTATCGGGTATATCATACCCGACATTCAGGATGCCACCTTTGCTGCCCAATTTAGCTTGTGCCTCAACAGACCACCAGAAGTGGAGCCAATGCTTGCGATAAGCCAGCTCAAGTTTAAAGGCAAGCTGCCTGAGTCATGATTCACATCGCCGACTGCCAGATCGCCCCAAGGAGATAGGTTGCATTTACTGATGCCAATTTAGTAGGATTTTGTTTCATAGATTTTTTTTAGTTTAGTAGTATTTATAGACCCTTTCATGCATTTAGAAAGGGTCGTAAAGTTTTGTATATGACTTAAACCCTGAAGTTGCACTATTGTACTTCAGGGATATTCTTTTATGAAACTGGACCAATTATTCTGAGTTTAATGAGGAAATTTTTTATGCAAATGTGCACTACTGTCTTTGTTTAAAAGCATTTCTGTGTTGAGCGAAGAATTGTGAATAGAGATTGATATCTGGGATTGACTAGCAGCTCACATGGTACTATTATCTGCGTCTGTACTCATTCCTGTTATATGAATTGTTATTTAAATGCTCTTTCTATTATCTCTTATATATATATATGTGCTTTTCGCAGCATCCTTTATGCATCCCACTATTGGTTGTCTATAGCATGCTTCTCTTTCAATCGTATATATGTATCGATGATATAAATGTTGAATGCAGTAATTTGTATCAATCGCTTCATTGTGACTATTTATATGAAGTAATATTTGAATGATTGAATATCTCATGTTTATTTTAGAGAGTCATCTATATGCCTGTTAAATAGATAAGAATTATTTAACGCTGCATTTCGAATGAATAAGTTGTTCCCGGGATTAGTATTAGTTTCTCTACTTTTGCCAATAGAATAAGCTAGTCGCCTATCATCAAAAGAAAACTATTCATCACCCATCCATCCCTTTTATTCATTATCGGGAAACTGGTCCCGTTATCTCCAGTCAGAGCCACCATCCCAAACGGAAAAGGAGTTGTACTAAGGTCTAGACCGGGTGGTTATCCCCCAATGTTGTTGCAGCGATTTTCGAGGCCTCAACAGGTCCTCACATAAATACTACAATATTGTTCATAATGGCTTCCATAAGACAAGAGAATGAGAGGGGAAATGATACAAAATGTATTTTATCTCCATCTCCTCTCAAATCTTTGATTATGACAAGTGGAGGGTGGATCTTATATTATAATTATTAATCATTTTTAATTAAAAAAATTATTTCTAAAAAGCATGTGGACTTTTAATCTTATATGAAAGATATTTTTACAATCAAAGTTACTACTAAAATTAGTTGGTTGCTAGATGGGTCTAAGAATGTATAAGAGGAAGATAAGTGTTGGCATTATGGCACAGGTGTTGTCCTTGATGGCAACTCATTCTGTGATAGATCACAATTCAAGCACTCAGAAAGAAGGAAAAAATATATATGTAGGTTCACTTTGATGAAGCCGCATATACACGCAGGTTCTATGAATGAAAACAGCGTATACACATGTTGGTCCAAACAAAGCCATGTATACATGCACTTTCATGCAAGGAAAAGTGCGCACATGTGGAGAAATTATTTTTGGTCCATGGTATTTAGTCCTTGGTATTTGAACCTATGGTTTTGGGTCATGGTATCTCGTCATAAGTATTGATCCCAAGTATTGGGTCCATGGTATTGAATTGTTATGGATTTTGGACCATGGTATTGTGAAAGACCTAAGGCTGTAAAAGAGGAAGGAGATCATTTGGCAAGGAATCATCTGAATTATTGAATATCTGATAAGATGCTCAATCTGGAATATAGTGACTGGGTTATGGTGTAGATCTGGATCTGAAGGAAGAAGGAACCTAAGCGCAAGGAGAAGGATAAGTTCTTTTGATGGGTCAAAATCTTAAGGGTTGAATAATAGTATCTTTGTATGATTTTGATCTATTCTATGTGGCGCTTGCTTGATCTATAATTCTGGTAATATGGGTAAACTAATATCTGGTCATTTGAAGGGGTAAATTACCTTTATAGATCTGTACGCAGGTTCAGTGAAGCGAAGGCGTGTATACATGCAGTTTTTGTAAGGCAAAAGTGCGTATACACAGGTTTATTTTAGCACAAAAGTGTATACACATAGTTTCTGTAAGGAAAAATCGTGTATATGCAGGTTGATCTTAACACAGAAGCGTATGCACACAGGTTTCTGTATATTGAAGTAGCATACGTCTCTTAATTTATGTTCTAGCTGCTTCTGTTGATTATGCAGTGATCTGGGTTCAGAATTTGGGGTGTGATTGTAGTTACTATGATCTGGGTACAGTGGACAGAGAAGTGTTTATTTTTTATTCAGTCTTGATTGGTGAAAAGGTGTTTGGTTGATGCAGAAATTCTTGATTAATGTTATTTGTGGATCCAATCTGAAAATTTATGAAACGTGGTCCCTGGAAGGAAGAGAAGGTTTTAGCCTTCTGCAGGTAGTAGCTTGCATACTAGTATCTCGACTAATACAAGAACTAAGGGGGTTGTAGTTCCCTTCCAGGAGAAGCTGGAAAACGAGAGAGGGTTGTAGCTCTCTGCAGGTAGCATCCTGCGTACTGGTAAAGGACTGCACCAGTACAGAACCATTGTAAAAAGAAGTTTCTAATTAAAAGAAGATAGAGATGAATTGCAGCAAATGGTTTTCACCCACATTGGGTTTCCACCTTATATCGTGTGTTCTTATGTGTGGTTGTATTCTGATCTGTTTTATTGTTCTTGGTAATTTTTTATGTGATTCTGGTGCATAACTTAATGATCAACATCTGTAGAATAAAGTAAATTATAAATCTGCATAGTATACGCGGGTTTCCTTATCTGTAGTTGTGTATATACGTGCATTCATCTAACTGAAGTAGCGTATATGTTATGGGTTTGAAAAAGAAAATAATTGACCAGATAATACTCATTCACCCCCCCCTCTTAGTATTATTTCCAACAATTGGTATCAGAGCAGGTCCTTTAGAAGAAGCTTGATTGCTTGAAGGAAGATCTATCATCATGAGCAACTACGAAAGAGTCAAGCCACCAATTTTTTATGGGACCAACTTTGTCTATTGGAAGTCAAGAGTCACAGCCTATCTTCAATGTCTTGGTACAAAAGTCTGGGATATCATAGATACAGGGTACACTTTTCCATCAGCAACTCCTATAGATTCGGCTGAGAAGAAGCAGTTTGAAACAAATGCAAAGGTTGTCAACACTCTATAAGGATGTCTATCTCAATCAGAATTCGTCAAGGTTATGCAGTATAAAACTGCTAAAGAAATATGGGACAATATTGTGCTGAGCTATGAAGGAGATGAGCAGGTAAAACGAGCAAAACTTCAAACCCTTAGAATTCAGTATGAAAATCTCAGGATGTACAATGATGAAAGTGTGGCTAACTATTTCCTTCGTATAGATGAGATTTTAATTGTATAAAATTTGGGTGAAGAAATAAAAGAGGTTGTTGTGGTGAAAAGGTTCTAAGATCTTTCTCCTAAGTTTGAATCAAAAGTTTCTGCAATAGATGAAAAGGAGATCTACAGAAAATTACCATGTGCAACTACCGGTTCTAACCACTTATTGAAATGAGGGAAGGAGACCATCAGACAGGAGAGAAGCTGCATTCAAGCTTCAGGTAAAGGAGATTACTATAGTCAGACATATGCAAAGAAGAAAGAACCAAATTTTGTCAAAACCTTCAACGGGGTGTTGGAAGATTCAGAGGTAAGTTACCCTTCAAATGCTTTGCTTGTGGAAGAGTCAGTCACTATGCTGCCAAGTTTCCTCATAAACTTGACAAAGGTAAGGAATCTGTTAGATGGAACAAGAAACAGAATGTAAGTAAGAAAAGCTACTACACTCATGAAGACAGTGATGGACTCTCAAACAGTGATGAAGATGAACAAGGTAATAACTATAAACTTTTAATGGCTTTTGAAGATGATGATTTTATGGATGCTATAGATGAAGAAGGTCTTTATGAAGAGATTTCTAAAATCAAAAGTTGTTTAGAAGATAAAAATATGATTATTGATACTTTGCAATTTCAACTGGCTGAAAGTGAAAAACATCATGAAAAGTTAGAATGTGAAATTGTGTGACTTAGAAAAGAGATTGAGAAAACTAAAGCTCTTAATCTTAGATTTGTTAAAGGATCTGAAACGTTAGATGAGATTATCAAAGTGTAGCGTTCTCCTCTAATCAAGATAGGTTTGGGATATAATGAAGAAGCAACTCAAGCGCAAAAACCATCCACCTCCAAAATTTATCTTGATGCAGCAAGGAGGGGTGAGCAAAGGCCTAATGGAGATCACCAGGTAAATCAGGGACATTTTTCTTCAAGAATGAATAGAGATCACCAAATAAATCATGGGCAATCTGCTTTAAGGATAAAAAGAAGCTACAACAGACCACAGGTAAATCATTCTCAATTTTCCTCAAGAATGAATGCCAATTAAAACTACAATCATTCGGTCCGCAGGATTGAAAATCGCAGGAATTTCTTCAATGGCCAATGTTTCTCTTGTCACAACTTTGGACACAAAGGAGCTCAGTGTGTTGCCTACAAAACTATCATGACTAGAGAAACTCAAAAATAGAGGAGTATGACCGGGATCATGAGAAAAACATACAATAACTTTTCTGCTCTTGAAAATGAAGTAGAATGTTCTATTTATAATAATTTTGGACATGAAGATTCTAAATGTAGGAGCAGGTTTCGGCAGACAACTCAGAAGGAGCAAGCCTCAAATATCAAAGCATGGAGAATGAAAGAACCAAAACCAGAAAAATGTGGTATAGCCTTATATGCAGAAGGGCAGGAAAATCAATGGTACATCGACAGTGGATGTTTGAAACATATGACAGGTGATAAAGAAAAAATTAAGTCATATAGTGCCTTGGAGAAAGAGAAGAAGGTCTCATTTGGAAATGACACCACTGCACTCATAAAAGGTAAAGGCTATGTTCTTTTAAAAGAAAAGGTCAAAGCAGAAAATGTTATGTATGTTCATGGCTTAAAGCATAATCTATTGAGTGTCAGTCAGATGTGCGCTCAAGGAATAGAGGTAATATTTCGATCAAATGGATGTAGTGTTCAAGATCTTGATACAAGAGAAATAGTGATCAAAGGCATAAGAACTCAAAATAATATATACATATTCAAAGAAGGACAACAATAATGCTATCTGAGCAAGAATGATGAACACTGGCTATGGCACCGGAGGTTGGGGCATCTAAGCTTCTCACAGATAAGGAAAGCATGCAAATGCTAGGCAGTTCGTGGCCTTCCAGACATCAGAATTCCAGATAATACAATACGAAAATCATGTCAGTTTGGTAAGCAAACCAAAAATAACTTCCCTAAGAAGGAAGGATCAGGAAGCAGGCCACTTGAGCTTGTCCATACTGATGTATGTGGCCCATCTAGGAAAAGGTCACCTCAGGGAGAAGAATACTTTATATTATTCATTGATGACTATTCAAGGATGGTTTGGATAGGACTTATGAAGCACAAAGATGAAGCCTTCAAAAAATTCAAATCCTTCAAACCTTTGGTTGAAAATGAATTAGATCACAAAATTAAATGCCTCAGGTCTAATAGAGGTGGGGAATTTACCTCAAATGAATTTTTTGACTTTTGTAAAGAACATGGAATAAGAAGGGAATTCTCTACAGCCAGGACTCCTCAGCAAAATGGAGTAGTGGAAAGGATGAATAGAATGGTTCAACAGATGGCTCGTGCTATGCTTGATGAGTTTGGAAATCCCACAACATTTTGGGGTGAAGCTCCATTTGTGGCAGTTGTTATTCTCAACAAAACAAATGTCCGGGTGAACAACACTCAAACCCCTCATGAGCTCTGGTATGGTGAGACTCCTTCGGTAAATATTTCAAAATTTTTTCAAGCAAATGCTATATCAAAAATACTGATGAACATCTTAGCAAGTTTGAACCTAGAGTAGATGAAGGCATTCTCCTTCGTTACTCTCCCCACAGCAAAGCATACAAGTGTTATAATAAAAGGCTTGGAAAGATTGTTGAAAGTATTGATGTAGTGGTTGATGAAGAAGAAAACACTCCTAGGCAGGTAAGATCTGAAGATTTTGAAGATGATGAGGACTATCCATCAACATCAAACCAGATTCATGATGAAGAAGAAACCTATGAAGAGGAAACCCATGAGGAGCTTCAAGAACAAATAAGGATAGAAGAAAAAACTCCATCCAAATACGTTCAAAATAATCATCCAGAAACTCAAATTTTGGGGCAGAAAGAGGCAGGTATACAAACAAGAAGAACAATTGTAGAAGCTTCAAGCTATTTGGCATTACTTTCCTCCACTGAACCACAAAATGTAAGAGAGGCATGCAAAGATGAATGCTGGGTCAAAGCAATGGATGAAGAACTTGAGCAGATTGAAAAGAATAACACTTGGGAATTGGTTCCTAGACCAAAATATAAGAATGTCATAGGAACAAAACGGATCTTCAAAAACAAGTTGAATGAAAATGGGGAAGTGATTAGAAACAAGGCCAAACTGTTTTGTAAAGGGTATGCACAACAAGAAGGAATAGACTTTGAAGAAACTTTTACTCTCGTTGCTAGACTTGAGTCCATCAGAATGTTCCTTGCTCTCTCTAGCTTTCAGAAGTTCAAAGTATATTTCAAATGGACGTGAAATTAGCCTTTATGAATGGTGATTTAGAAGAAAAAATGTATATTGAGCAGCCAGATGGATTCATCCTTGGTAATGATCCAAATCTTGTATGCAAACTAAAGAAGGCTCTCTATGGTCTGAAACAGGCTCTAAGGGCTTGATACTATCGTCTGGACAAATATCTTCATCAAGAAGGTTTTTCAAAAGGATCAGCAGATAGCAATCTTTATATAAAAAATGAAAATAACAAATTGCTAATACTTGTGTATGTAGATGATATCATCTTTCGTAGCAATGAAGAAGCTATGAGTCAAAACTTTGCCTTGGTAATGCAAAAGGAATTCGAAATGTCTTTGCTTGGAGAACTAACATATTATCTTAGTTTACAGATCCAACAAAATGAAGGCAGTATCTTTTTATCTCAAACCAAGTACCTCAAGCAGATCTTGAAGAAGTATGGCATGGAAGATTCAAAACCAGTATGTACTCCTATGGTCACAGGATGTAGCCTCAGTGCAAATGATGAATCAGCAACAGTGCATCAACCAACCTATAGATCCATGATTGGAAGTCTGCTCTATTTAACAGGTAGCCGACCAGACATCATGCATGCAATAGGAATGGTTGGAAGATTTCAGGCAAATCCTAAGGAAACTCATCTTCAGGTAGTAAAGAGAATTTTCAAGTATCTTCAAGGAACTCAAAACTATGGCCTGTGGTATCCTAGAGATACATATCTCACTCTTCATGCTTATACAGATGCAGATTGGGCTGGAAGCGTGGATGATAGAAAATCACTAGTGGCAGTGCATTCTTTATGGGTTCCAGATTAGTATCTTGGTTCAGCAAGAAACAAAGTTCTATTGCATTATCTACAGCTGAAGCAGAATATGTGGTTGTTGCATCCTGTTGCACCCAACTCCTTTGGATGATGCAAACCTTGCAGGATTATCAAATCATGTGTACTCCACCTATCTCCATCTTATGTGATAATACAAGTGCAATCAACATTTCAAAGAATCCAGTCATGCATTCAAAGACCAAGCACATACCTATCAAATATCATTTTCTTGGAGAACAAGTGCTGGAACAAAAAGTCAAATTGGAGTATGTTCCCTCTAAGGAACAAGTTGTTGATATGCTCACCAAACCACTGCCCAGGGAAACATTTGAATACCTCAGACAGAAGCTGGGAGTAGTTGATGCTTCATCCTGCTGTTGAAACTTGTTTGTTTCAGAGAAAAGTTGTTGTACGCGTGTTGGATAAGGAGGATCCGCGTACATACGTCGGTTTATGTTGATGCAGTCACGTATATGGAAGTTTGAAGAAAATCATGGTATGAAGAAAATCAGTGGAAGAGAGCCTAATATGGGTCTAACAGAGACCATCTAGCACAGGTTCAAGGGGAGCAGATAATCTTCTAATGATGCATTGTTAGCATTACCTTAGAAGCTTTTGGTTCAAGCTCTCAGCTGTTGTTGGTTTCAAGTGAAACACGTGCAAAGGAAGAACAGAAAGAGAACATGGTTGCTGATTTGTAGAGTGATTAACAGATGTTGTTAATATCAATTATTAGTGACTTTCATAAGTCTTGCTATTTCATCTCCATGTCATGTATAATTTGTTTATCAAGGTCATGTAACGACCTATTTTGGTTTCCCCACTATGCCTGGGATGAATGATGCACTGTAATTGGTTGTCATATGTAAATCTTTGATGTATCCCCACTTGGTTGGATGATCCCCAATTGATTACATGATGGATGTATGTATAGAGTCTTTTGGTGATAGGAAGGTCATTTATGATGTGTAAGTCATGGTTCTTTTTAAAGAACATCCTTTTGCAGATCTTGCCTACATTCAGGGGGAGCACGTTCAGCACAGCAGAAGAGCGATTTCAGCATGTACTCAGGGGGAGCACAACCCTTTGCCCTTGATGACAAAGGGGGAGAATGAATTTGAGGATCTTAGGGTTGCCATCAAGTCCAAAGGGGAATATTGTTGGCATTATGGCACAGGTTTGGCGCTATGGCACAGGTGTTGTCCTTGATGGCAACTCACTCTGTGATAGATCATAATTTAGGCACTCAGAAAGAAGGAAAAAATATATACGTAGGTTCACTTTGACAAAGCCGCATATACACGCAGAGTCTGTGAATGAAAACAGCGTATACGCATGTTGGTCCAAACAAAGCTGCGTATACACGCACTTTCATGCAAGGAAAAACATGCACATGTGGAGAAATTATTTTTGGTCTGCGGTATTTAGTCCCTGGTATTTGAACCTATGGTTTTGGGCCATGGTATATCTTCATAAGTGTTGATCCCAAGTATTGGGTCCATGGTATTGAATTGTTATGGATTTTGGACTGTGATATTGTGAAAGGCCTAAGGCTATAAAAGAGGAAGGATATCATTTGGCAAGGAATCATCTGAATTATTGAATATTTGATAAAATGCTAGATTTGGAATACAGTGACTGGGTTATGGTGTAGATCTGGATCTAGAGGAAGAAGGAACCTGAGCGCAAGGAGAAGGATAAGTTCTTTTGATTGGTTAAAATCTTAAGGCTTGAATCATAGTATCTTTGTATGATTTTGATATGTTCTATGTGGCACTTGCTTGATCTATAATTCTAGTAATATGGGTAAACTAATATCTGATCATTTGAAGGGGTAAATTACCTTTATAGATCTGTATGTAGGTTTAGTGAAGCAAAGGCGCGTATACACAGGTTGATTTTAGCACAAAAGCATATACACGCAGTTTCTGTAAGGAAAAATTGCGTATACGCAGGTTGATCTTAACACAGAAGCGTATGCACGCAGGTTTCTGTATATTGAAGTAGAATACATCTCTTAATTTATGTTCTAGCTACTTCTGTTGATTATGCAGTGATCTGGGTTCAGAATTTGGGGTGTGACTGCAGTTACTATGATCTTGGTATAGTTGACAGAGAAGTTTTTATTTTTGATTCAGTCTTGATTGGTGAAAAGGTGTTTGGTTGATGCAGAAATTCTTGATTAATGTTATTTATGGATCCTGTCTGAAAATTTATGAAACGTGGTCCCTGGAAGGAAGAGAAGGCTGTAGCCTTCTGCAGGTAGTAGCCTATGTACTAGTATCTCGACTAGTACAAGAACTAAGGGGGTTGTAGCTCTTTGCAGGTAGCAGCCTACGTATTGGTAAAGGACTGCACCAGTATAGAATCATTGTAAAAAGAAGTTTCTAATTAAAAGAAGATAGAGACGAATTGCAGCAAGTGGTTTTCACCCACATTGGGTTTCCACCTTATAGTCTTGTGTTCTTATGTGTGGGGGGGGTGTTCTTCTGATCTGTTTTTATTGTTCTTTGGTAACTGGGGTTTATATGATTTCTGGTGCATAAACTTAATGATCAAACTCTGTATAATTTAAAGTAAAATAGTTATTAAAGATAGCTATACGTGGGTTCCTTATCTGTAGTTGCATATATACACGGGTTCAGTCTAATGAAGTAGCGTTTATATTGTTCTTGGTGTTTGAAAAAGAAAATAGT
This sequence comes from Pinus taeda, assembly GCA_000404065.3. NCBI lineage: Eukaryota > Viridiplantae > Streptophyta > Pinopsida > Pinales > Pinaceae > Pinus > Pinus taeda. The sequence goes on from APFE030883057.1 coordinate 16,617, forward strand.
TGACCAGATTAATTACTGATTCCCCCCCCCCCCCCTTAGTATTATTTCCAACAATAAGTTTTTCTTATTCTTTATTGTTTGGTCTTTTTTTGTCTCTAATTATTTTTTCTATACCTTTATGCCTAATTTCCTATTTTTTGTATTATTTCTCCTAAATAGGTAGGTCTCATATTATCTAGGTTAGCTTACCATAATCAAGGAAACAATGTGTTTGTTGGTATAACTTATTAGTTGCATTTTATTTTGTATTTTCAACATATGTTTTCACTTATAAACGTTGAAATAAATAAACTATGTAAGAAAATTAGATAGGATCCCCTTTTTCCTTTAGGCGAATAGTAGAGAACATGCTAAAGACATTTTTCACAGCAAACCTTTTTTTACTAAGGCACGAGGTCAATCTCTCTTTTTACACAAAATTGGGTATTATTTCCTTTTGACTACTTGGTTGATTTGACCAAAATGTCAAAAAATCAATCATTTGTACGTAATTGTAAGAGAATGTTATAGAATAAAAACATTGTGCCTACCTCAAAGGACATTCAAAATGGAATGTTTTACCTTGCATTAGTGATAACTGGTAAGATGAATTTGAAAAAAATAGCCATTAATTATTTATCAAACATTTCATTAATCTACCATTTTCCTAGAACTATTTTAGCTTTTATATTACTTCAAGTTTTCTCACAATTGTTGGAAACCTTTGAACACTACTTCTGGGGTGGGGGACCGGGGGGGGTTGAATTAGGAATGTGACTTCTTAATAAATTTTACGAATTAAAATATTATTTACTGAGTCACATATGAATTAACCAATAGCTAATAGAAAATCATAACATGTGTACCATATGAGTAGAAACTAAAAACCATAAGCAACAACATAAACAATAAACAATGCACAGAATCACATCATCACACATGAGACACAAGATATCTAGTGGAAACCCTTCCAGGAGAAAAACCACCCTTGTTTCTTCTACGCTGCTATGAATCTCTATTTTGTCAAGAAAAATTTGTTTTACATAGTTAGCTGACTCCCATTATCCTAGAGACTCAACCTCATATATAGTAGGCCAACACTAATAAGCCATGAGACTCAATTCTACTATTTATCTCATAAGACTATTCTCACATGGATCTACGAACTACCATATTCTGAAGGCCACCACAATCAACGATCCTTGCCCAGCTCCGATTAGATAGAGAAATTGTTCCTTTCGCTGAAGTTTTGAAATCACTGCTCCTCTGCACTATGTGGACCTCATTTCATATATTTTCAGACTAGATCCAAGACTCTTTGGTCAACTAGACTCTACTGTGCAATGCAATCTCTAGCAACACGACACCCTCTATAAAACAAACAAAATACCACCACAAACACGATCTCAACACAAGAAAAATAGTGGCTCATATCCATGCATCAAATAACCAACAAAAACACTATCCAAAAACATGCAAAACTATCCAAAATAGTCTCTACTACAATAGCCTCAAATCTGATCTAAATATTGATACTCTGCTTCAATAATCTTCTCCGTTAACTATCATTAGAACTCACACACTGAAGTAATCCTTCCCACAACTTGGTTTGAAGGATTCTACAACTTCTCCAATGCTCTCACTCACTCTACTAGCTCAGCCAACCAATACTTAGCTCCAAAAAAATGTATATAAAATGTGTTGGGTGAAATTCATCTTTGGGCTGGGATCAAGAGTGCACAAAGTTGAAAAAATAAATCCACTATCACCACTACTTGTGCACTAAAAGTGTTCACATCATTGGAGGGAATTTTCAAACCATTCCAAACCTTTACAAATTAACCTAGAAGCCTATGGGAATTTCCAAGTCGAATTACATATGATGTGTGCCAGGAATCCAGGGGATTTTTCATGAAAAACCTCAACTACATGGAAAAAAAAACTACATGATTTAAGTTGCAACCACATGAAAAATCTTGTCTTCTAGTGGTTGGAGCCTTTCAATCATATGCAACGGCCTGCATGGGTGAAATTGGGGGAAAATCTAAGGAAAAACATGAAACCTCATCCCAAAACTTCAACCAATTGGTTGGTTACCTACTCTAGCTCTTGTACAAGATTTCAAGCCTCTATCAAGTCTAGTAGCACCACTGCAAGTGGATCAAACATGTCTCCTACATGTTACTGCCAAATATACCTATAAACCAACAAACAAAGGTTGAATTTTCTGTCAACAAGTCCTTCTCTCTCCACAAACACCTGCACAATTTGCAATGCATGTATACACTACTATAGCATCTCAACACCATCATCATCATCATGAGGCAAAACCATTACTACAACAAGTCATCTCCATGAACACAAGCATGAATACCTAGTAAGCCAAATCAACAAGTGTGGAAACTCAACAACATGGACACCTAAGCAACCATCTCCACTACTTGTAGCATCAACCTCTACCTGTAGCAGCATCAACAAATCATCATAACATGTCTTGCAACCATGTCTACACAACCTCTAGTTCCTACACTAGGTCATAACATGAACATAAACACCAACAATACATGAGAAACCATCAACCAAACCAGCACCATCATCTGACCATCATGAGTATGAAATAACATGGTTGACATCAATGCCAACAAAAAAATATCAATACCAACTCAACTAGTTGTAGTATTGCTAGAAAGAAGGCATAAAAACATCAACTAGACTACACAGGGTTAACATCAATGCCAACATGAGATGGCTTCCATCATGAACAAATGCCAACATCAACTACTTAGAACCATTCACACCATAATTCCAACAATCTCTCACTTTGGCATTGATAGCAACCACACACAATCTCCAGACCATCATTCTCTATCACTTCCCTTTTGACATCAATGGAAAAGGATCAACTCCATATGATGAGGAAGAAAAAATTAAAGCACAAACACTAGAGTAATTGATCTCTACATGGTTGAAAAGGGATCCACACCAACAAGCATTCATGCCTCTCATATCAGTAGCAACGAGCAATACATATCACCAACCAACATTTAGAGAAACATATCCAACCAATCAACTTCTAACAATAGTAGCAATATGACAACATAAGGAAACCATACAATCACCAATGAACAACAACACATTATATGCAACAACATCGTCATGAGACAATCACACATAATATCCACCAGATCTACATAGACACAACATCAGTAGTCACCATACATATATGAATGTTACATCAATATCTATGCTCATAACAGGAGGCCAAGAACCAACAAGCATAACATAGCACGAGGCACATCATAACCACCTCCAAGCAGATCATAATGCCAATAATTGATACCTGAAGTAAATAGGAACAAATAATGCTCCCCCTAAACATATGCCATCTCCAACATCACCTCTAACCTGTATGAACCGCTCTCGTGAGGCACACATTGCTTCCTTGCCAAGAAAGAGGCATAAGGAGGACCAAGACTCCACATGACCATGAATATATGACATATAACATTGTACATACATGGTTGTAGCATTGACATAAGACCTCATACATGACTCACATATGATGTCATGACTCATGACTAGATGACCCAATGATAAGTACAATACAAGTACATGGATCCATGAGCATTTTAATGAATTTTGCAATGAATTACATTGTTTCTATAATATCTCTTATGGACCAATGTGTTATCACAAAATCAAGCACTGAAGGGCTGCTGATCAGGTAGACTCTGTGTAACTGTTTCACACCAATATTTTGAATAAGGATTAGCCTCCCTAGCCTGAGAGGGCTCTCTCAAAAAAAATTATTGATTTTGATTGTTGATAAGAGGGCTAACTCTTGTAAAGTACATTTAATAAACATGTTGGCTGGACAGACAATACAAAGACTTCCATTGGGATTATGGAGTTGATCATATTCAATAAGCTATAACACTGCTCATGCATAGAAGTCAGGGCATGTAATGTTTAAAAACTCAAAACAACATCTCATAGAAACCTCAGTTTACAAATACACACAGGAAATCAAAGCAACATAAGTGAATTCTGAGTGATTGTGTATTCATACAACTGTAAAAACATTAAACATAAAGCAAAACCACATATCTTGAGCATTTGAAACACTGTAAGAATCCTGAGAAGATAAGCAGCAAATTATATTACTAAACTGGGTTTTTACACAAGCCAAAGCAATACTCTGTTTTTCAAAATATCCAACCCTTGTTACATAGATGATTAAGCTATATATAGAAACATAACTCTAACTACTTGGAGCTTCCTCCTCCAACATGAGGGGATCTCGATGACTGTCACTAATGACCCTTATTTGTTTTTAACAAACTTATTTAATACAACAACCACTAACAGAAGTTCTAAAGAGTTCTAATCTAATTATAACTCTAACTCTATCTCCTTCGTAGAATGATTCCTCCTTGCAGCTTTGACACCTGGTTTCCTTTTCATTTGGCTGAGATGGCATGAGATGCGCAATTAATGTTCCATGTTGGCTTTGGATACTGAAGGCTTTGATCCGCTCCATGTTGGCTGAGAATATCCCTAAACTTTCGGTTCTGGTCCTCCATCACCTAGCATCACCGAGTATGCAGCAGTAGGTCCTTTAAGTCTTTAATAACCCAATAATACATGGCATTACCACGTTCCTGATATGCTGGAGGCTTCTTTGATGGATAGGTGTGCCAACCAAAAATTTTCGTATGCAGCTCCCTTCAAACCCTAATCACCGAGAATAAAGTGGCTTTATAACCAAAAATTCCAAACTTAGATTAAAATATTTCACCTTTTATTAAAGGTACACTTGGCATATGTTGAATGGCTGTGGCAGCTTCCTTTGATCCCTTTCATGTCACCTAGGTGTTCTCTTTGCCAATTTCTGAATATTCCATCAAACTGTTTGCCTATGTTTTTAAAACAACACCTACAACAGTTTCGCAGTTTCGTAGTGCGCTGCGAAACTGTTTTAGACAATTTCAATTCCCTCTGAGATTTTAACTGCTCTGCCACCTGATTGCAAAACTCCTTTTTACCTTGGATATGTATAGCAGGGTTTACATGCCTTCAAAATAATGAACTTAAGCAAAAATCTACAAAACTTAGAACAACACCTTTTTTAGAATCGGCAATTTCATTTAGCAGCTAATTTACTTAGCTGTGCCTTCAATTTTACAACCTCCTTTCTCATGGCTTTGTTTTCAGCTCTTAAATGCATGTTTGTCTTTTTGATAACTTTGGCCTGTTTGAGAGCTGGAACTGTCCATGTGTAAACATCAGCCATTGAATCCACCTGGCCTACTAGGTTTTTACTTCCTTTCAACACATCTCTTCGATAGTTTGCATACCTAACTGCAACCTCTCTAGTGGCACTCTTCATCTTAGCAATTTCACATTCAGTTGCCTCCAACTGGTCCTTTATGGCTATAATATTTCCTCCTTGGGAAATGATGACTTTTCTATTTGAACCTTTTTTCTTGATTTCCTCTGCCTCCTCTGTTCTGGGCAGTTTCTTAGCTTCCCTTACTTGCTTTCTTGTGAGAGGTCTTTTCTTGATTTCCTTTGCCTCCTCTGTTCTGGGCAGTTTCTCAGCTTCCCTTGCTTGCTTTCTTGTGAGAGGTCTTCTTGATTTGAAGATAAACTCATCACCTGGTTCATCAAACCTTAGTCTTTTTGAAGCTTTAGATTTCTTAGTGCTTTCCGGTGTTGACTGTGTCAAGTCAATGTGCATTGGTTCAATGTGCGTTGGCTCAACTTGCTCAAACTCAATAGCTTCCAGCAAATCATTCAAGCTGGCCTTTGATACCGGGCTTTCCTCAACAACCACTGCTTTGCCTTTTTCTTTGATTATTTGACTCCTTGTCCTCACCCTCGACACTTTTTCAGATTCATTTGGCCCAAGTACAGTCTTCTTATGCTGGGCTTCTCCTTTTGCTGATGTCTGAGGTTGTTCTTTAATAACCAGTGGCTTGACTGATTTTCTTAACTGTGACTTTACCTTCTTTTTATCCTTAGCCTCCTTCTGAAGCTCAACTATCGTGGGCTCTTCAACTGACTGCTCTTTTTCTCTAACGGGCTGTGGAGTCAGACCTGTTTTACTTTGAAAACCCGCCATAAAAATGAACGAGTCCCAATCCCTGCCTATTTTCTGAAGACCATTCAAAACTAACAACTTGACCAGACCATGGTGAAATAAAGATGTTTCACAGTCATCCTTTCTTAATTGCACTTTGTCA
>APFE030883059.1:0-30121 GCA_000404065.3 Pinus taeda
ACTCTCTTAAAACCTCATCTTTTATCACATTTGAAACAGAGTGGGTCTCTTAAAACCTTGCCTTTTATCAAGTTTTGAATTTGTTTTAGTTTTTATGGGATGTACTCTTTTATTTTGTCACTCAAGAAGTCACCATATATAGTAATCAATATTGCGAAACCTAATGCTCTTCCCATTCAATTCTCAATAGAGTACAACCATGAATTTAAACGGTAAAATCAAAGAGCAAAATTAATTTTATTTATTTATTTAGAGGATGTTGAAATCAGCTATCCCTATTTAGAGTGGATTTTCGAAATATTTTGGAATTTAACCGGGGTGATGTCGAATTTTGACTCCACTCCTGTATGTATCAACAATTCCAGAATCAAATTAAGTTGGGCAGGTAAAAACAAAAACAATTCATATCGTATTTCTTCCGTGCAAATATTAAGCATGTCCTGTCTTATAATGACAAGATAAAACACAGAATATATTCATTTGTTAAGCTCTCCTCACTACCCTTACATTCATCCGCTCCTGTCCTTATCAGTAACACTCATTATTTTCATGTGTACGTTTCCAACTAAAAACGCAGAGTCACAAAGTGTACAATTGCAAAAGTCTTGAATGCAGCCAACGGTTTACAGGCATGCTAAACAGAAGTTTCCATTGTATTATTTATTGTTCACTAAATCCCATTAATAAGTACGTTTCTCTGCACATGCAAGTTGTATAAAAGCCAAAATACTGTTTTTCACTGAAATACTACTGAAATATGAGTTCGATCCAAATTTTATTTTCACATGTTCTATTCTGGCAAGCATTTCAACCCATGCCTTCTCAGCACTTTGCAATACTAAATAAATAATATAGAGCACTTTACAATAAGAAATAAATGAATAGTCAGAAATAAGCTACATTAAATAGTTTATTTCCATTTAATGTAAACATATTTCAATTCATGGCTGAGCTAGTTTATATCTATTCAATGTAAACATCTTTCAATTCTTTGATATTTCATCAGCGTATCCGTTAGTTCCTTTGAAACTATTCGGCCTGAATCTCAATTCAACTTCCCTCCCTTCAGATTTCTAAACTGAAAAACGTACTTGTAAAACGTCCGGCACTGGTGTATCTTGAATTATAGGGGAGCTAAATATAATCAGAGCAGATAACAAACAATACTAATAATGAAACAAAATATCAAAGTTTTTCCGTGATTGAGTTTTATTATCTTTTATCGAATATTTAATACATTTAATATATAAGTTTTATACTTTTACAAAATCATGTTAATAGTGGTGTGTCTATTTTGAAATATTGAAATAAGACAGCTCTTCCTTAAAAACGGAAGAGTAAGATTTAAACACTATACACCATATATTATAATATAATAAATACAAAAATTAAAATAGTTATGTTATTTGTTTTTTAAATTTTAATTAAAAAAATATCGATAAATATAATATGAGTTTTATAATATTTTTGGTATGTATATTATTAATTCATGGTATCATCATAACATTGTATCAAAGTTTTATTTAAAAGTTAACAATTAACGATGATAAGTGGAAGAGAATTTTCAATGATTAAAATCTTGTTACTTTAACAATATATTTATATTTTTTTTTTTTTATCATTAATAATAATAACAGTAATTTAAAACAAAATTATAATTTAGCTAGATTGTGTGATTAATTTCTTTTTTTGATTTCAATTTTAGCAATGTGAAATGTATCATGAGGTGAGTGTTTTTAGCCTATATTCATATTAACTTAGGATTTACCAAGTGCTTAAAAGGGTCAAATCTCTTGAGATGCAAACCTTTTTTAGAGTGAAAAAAGATTTAGTTTCTCTCTCACTTGATGTTAAAATGGATCTAAGGTGACTTAATTATTAATTTTTATTAAAGCTATTATGACATGTGAGCATAAATTGCTCTGTTTTTAATTTAAAAGATTTATAAAAATTTCCTAAATTATATATTTTGTGATATTCAAAAAATATTTAAATCTTTTTTATTGTTTAAATTGTGGAATATATTCTTATATACAGTTAGTAGTTGAATTTAAAATAATAATTTAACTTTTCTACATTTGAGTATATTATTTAACTAGTTTTACTTATGGTTAAAATAGAGAACAATGACCATTAATTAATGTCTAAACACACAAAATTAAATAAACATTTCCTTAATAATAATTTCTCCTTAGACAATATTGTAAAAGAAAGACTTAGAATTTCATTAAAAAAAGAGAGAAAGTGTATATTACCCACTGTCCAAGTTATCACTAATATACGTATCATTCTAAGAGAATTGGTACACAATATGTATCATTCTAAGATAATTGGTACACACTATTATTAATTTATAATTTCTAATTAGGTATCATTCTAAGAGAATTGATACACAATATGTACCATTTTAAGATAATTGATACACAATATTATTAATTTATGAATTCGAATTAGGTTGGAGAAGCTCTGTAACATCATCATTCATAACGGAAAATAATGGTGGGAAGAGTTTCTAGATAGAGGAGACTTTGATTATTAAGAGATTCTCATTTATGAGGATGAAAAGTTCATTTTGGAATCTGATGCATTTATAGACATCTGAGAAAGTTATGAGAACATGTTCGCATCATCAGTTTCTTGGCACTATCTTTTTAGCGAGGGGATTGTTGGAAGGTTGGGCCAGCTCATCATCCATTTGAATCAGAAAAGGATTGAATTGCAAAAAGCTAAAAACAGGGAACTAATGGTGTCATAGACTATTTTTAGTCTCATGGACCTTAAAATATCATTTCATTTCATAAGCCTCCTCCTAATTTTTTGGCCTTGGATTAGTAAGCTAAGATCAGTAACTCACCTAAAATTTGTTGAATATATCATGACCAAGGGCATGGAGGTTGGGATTTTAGAGAAAAATCAAATTCAAATGCAGTACCAAGTAGATAGGGTATAAATTTTACAGAACTCATTTTGGGTGGGATAAATTTTACAGAACTCATTTTGGGTGGGGATAAATTTTATAGAACTCATTTTGGGTGGGGATAGAGCTTAGATAAATAACATTCAAAGCCCCAACCAAACCTTTCTCTTTGGAAAAAAAAAGAAAATTCAATGGAATTTTATGCCTTTAAATAGACTACATTAGAGAATAATACTTAAGAATACTATGACAAAACTATGGGTTTTTAAAACCTAGAGCCAGAAAAGGTAAATTGACTATTTTATCTTTAATTTAGTTTAATTTAATTATTATATTTTAATAAATTTACCAAGTCAAAAATTTTACATAAACAGATATAGAGGACATGACAAGACATAACAACATCTTATCATTTGGACAAAAAACCATGTAAATAAGGATCAAAACAATTACTTCATATAAATCCACATTGTTAAATTAAAAAAATATAAAAAAGTAACTAAAATAAAATTAATTTTAAATTATTATTATATAAATAAAGAATGATACTTTAAAAAAAAAAACATGTACAAGATCAACCAAAGAGATTACCCCACTTGATACCAAGATTCTTAATTTGTAAAAACCTTGTTACATACTGTGGCCTATCTACCACATGCCAAAAAACCATAACCCATTTCATATGAAACTTGTTCATGACATTTTTTTTAAAATTAGTTATAATTATGTTCATATTAATATTATATTATTGTAAAATAATTAATATATTATTTAAACATATATACATTTTAAGAAACATGTAAGGAGATTCTTAACCATGGAGATTTACTCCACTTTACCATGTAACTGAAGGACAAAAAGAACATAACTACTTTGGAGATAAATCTCAATTTAATTAAAATTACAAAAAGAGCATAACTACTTTGGAGATAAATCTCAATTTAATTAAAAATACAGAAAGAGCATAGGTACTTTGGAGATAAATAACAACTTTTGATGTTTGTACACTATTAAGAATAATCTAGGATATTTCATGGAGGTTAACCAAAGGTTGAAGTTTATCTCCAAATAAATATTATTTTGTTCATTTTAATTAAATTGATTAATTAAAGAAAAAAACATCATATCAACAAGTGCCATATAAATGATACATGGTTTTTTGGCATGTCGTATTGATAAGTCATGATATTTTAACAAAGTATATTTACATATTAAGAATTTCCATGGTAAAGTAGGTGTAAATGTCCATAATTAATGATATATGTATATATGTTTAAGTTATACATTTTTTAAATTAATAATAGAAAATATAAAATAACATATAATTTAATTATTTTTATGATTTTTAAAATTTTAAAAATGTGATATGCATAATGAAGTAAGTGTTTTTATGCTTATTATAGATTGATGTCTATTGGATTTACTAGCCATTTAATTTACATGGTTGCTCTACTATTTAATGAGGTGATTCCAAGTATCTCGCTTATGTAATAAAACTTCTCATATTTGATCATATATTTTACAAAAGATTATGTCAATTTCTCCTTATGTCACATGATTCTTTGTTAGAGTCCCAATAAAGAAGCTTTAAAACTCATAGTCTTACCTAGCATCCTTATCTTTTGCATTGTAAGACTTATATTCTAGCTATCGCTATAAGCTTCCAATTGCACTTATAAATTAGATTGTTGTAAACCATTTTTACTTAAGAAATGAAGTGACTTCTCCTTCATTCTTAAATCATTTTCTTCATAGAAGGTATTTTAGGTTTTGCATTATGGTCCTTGGGTGTTTTTTTTCACTCTTACATGGTATCAATACTTTGACTGTAAGATCCTTCTCGTTTGTTTGAGAGATCTATTGTAAGTCGTTATCAGTTAACTTCTAATCTGGGTAGGAGGACACACTTTTTTGTAAATCTATTTTTTTTATAAGGTTCCTTTGTGATCCTATGGTTTGATCTAGATCTACAAAGAGGCCCTAATTTCTCCAAATATCTTAGATCATTTCATTTTGAGTAAGTTGATCACTATACATCATTATATTTCATTATACTATACCAAATCTTGAAGGTAGATGTAAATGTTGAGATAGACATCGAATATTGTTTGCCAATACCTAAATTAGAATGGAGTTACTTGTAGATTTTTTTTCTTAGTTGTCCAAGGAAGAAAGACAAAAACAAGGGTTTTCTAAACCAAGGTTTGTTAATCGTTTTAAAAAAATTTACTACATATTGTCATCCTCCCCCCCCCCCTCCCCCTCAGAGTTTAGTGGAAAGGGTATTTCTTTTAAATATCTAAGAATAGATTTTAATGTAAATTTTTTCTTTTGGAGGAATATTTCAAATTAATATAATTAAAAAAGTATTCCAAATTGTTGGCAACAATATTTTACTAGGGAAGAAGAGATTTTTTTTGTTGGGGGTAAATTATTTAAGGAAGAAATATATATGGGTAGTTTTTGAAGTTATTGGGAAAACTTATTGGATAAACTATAGTAGCTACTAGTAACCAAGTTTGTTAAAATATGGTAGAGACAAGGACAATAGAGCTCCTTACTCCCTATAATTATCATAATTTGAAAATTAAAACATAATATATTTTTCAATCAAGATGACTATGGTAATTGGTAAGTGATCATCAATTAATTTTTACGAAAGAAGTTGAAAATTTTGCTTATTGGAATATGAAAGATGAAGCCATGGGTTTGATAAGGTTGTATGTGTCATATAATTTATTGTTTAGTAGTTGGGATAAGTTGGCCGCTCTATTTGGAATGGTTAATTAATTTCATGCTTTAGAATTGGAAGAATTATTATCAAATTTGGTACTTGATGAGCATGCCCCTATTGAGGAGTACCTTGTCAAATTCAACCTTTTGGTAGCCCAACTAAAATCTTGTCGCAAGGAGAAAACATAACCAAAATGTATTTTTTTGATCTTATCAAAGCTAAAGGATCCTTTATGTTTTTTCATCTACATTTTATTGAGCAATGAATGCCCTTGGAGATTCATTCAAAAGACCTAGTTTTGAGCCATCCTGTGATCATCTCACAAGCAAAAAATCTAAGATTTAGTAGATAGATGCTCTATCTAGCTCTTAAAATCAAGATCTTGTAGGTCAAACCTCCAAAGGATAGCACAAAGCTTGGTCCCAATAGAAGAAAAAATATGCTCAAGCTCATAAAAATCCCTCCAAGCCTCAACAAAACACTCAGTCTCAATCTCGAGCTTCCAATATTTGACAGATATTCCCCCAAGACTAAGAAAAAGCAAAAGAAGAATATTAAGAAGAAGAAAAAAAATGATGACACATGTTCCTTTTGTAGAATTTCTTGGTATACTAGAGCAAAATGTTGGGAAAAGCTACAAGTCGTAGATGATGCCCTGAAGAAACACCATATTTCAAAAAGAAAAGGACATGCTCTATTGGCTCAAGATCTAGTAAGATATATAGATCGCCAAAGACTTGATTCAAGAGCATCACTTGAAGTCTTAGGATTAGGTACTATGAAATTGGTCAAAAAGTGGATTAAGAATGTACTCCTTTTCCCTAAGATCTCTACAAATTTATTATCCATCTATCATGTTTCTCATTCTAGTGATGGGAAAACAATTGAATTCTTTTCTAATCAAGTAGTTATTAGAGAACTACATGATCCAACAGTTGTTGTTTCTATTGGTTAAGTTGATTATGCCTCTAGATTATATAATTTTGTTAGCTTTCAAACTTCTTAAACTTATTCTTGCATGGCTCATGTAGATTCTTTGAGTTGCCTTTGGCATAAAATATTTTTCCATTTGAATGATAGATATTTGCAGTAGATGTTCACACAAAATATGGTTTTAGGTCCATGGAAAATTTCTTATACTAATGGGGTGTGTGCAGGTTACACTCTTCGAAAATAAAACCAAGATCCCTTTCCTAAAGGGAATGCTTTAAGGGAAATTGCACTCCTTGAGTTGGTGCCTAGTGATTTAATGTCATTTCCAACTCTTTCTCTTTCAGAGGCCGAGTATGCACTAAACTTTATAGATGATTTCTCATGGCACTCTTTGGTGTATTTCCTCAAGTACAGGAGTCACAAGTATTTTCACCATTCAATATATTTAAATATTTTGTTGAGAAACAATAACAATGCTCCATTAAGAAGCTACACACTAATAATGGGGGGGAATATGTCAATAAGACATTTCAATATTTCTGTAAAGAATAAGTCATTCTTCATTAGGACTATATTCATTACACCACTAAAAAAAAGGGTGTTTTTAAAAGGAAGAATTTAATTATGCACCAAGAAAATGACACCTTCTTTATGGGATGAAGCATTTAATTATGCCAATTATATTCAAAATGGTATGCCTCATAAAGTAGTTTATCATATGACTCCATTGGAAGCTTGGACACATGAGAAGCTTGATGTCTCTTCTTTTAGGGTCTTTGACAGTCTCTCTTGGGAATTGATTCTAGATAAGGAGTAAAAATCCCAAAAAAGAAAAGTCAACAACTAATATTTCTTGGCTACTGGGAGGACATGAAGTGTTGTTTTGAAGAGATGTTTATTTTGATGAGAACATTAATCCAAGATCGTATTCTATTCCTTCCTCAACTTTGATAGTTGATAATGGTTCTAATCATGATCATAGTGTTGTAGATATCAAAAATGAATATATAGTTTTTCTAAATGTCCCCAACCATAATAACATCTACCAATAGGATGAGAACTTGAGAAGTTAAATTAGGAACAACTTGTTCAAGAGAAAACTTTGAGGTTGATCCTTTGCAATAGAAAGAAACTTGATGGATATGGATATGGATATGAGGAAACTAATTTTAGTTATCTTGCCTCAATTCAATCATAGTCAAGAGGAATCTCTCTTTTGATTCATGTCATTTCAGAAAATCTATAACAATTTTTAGATGTTGTTGGAATACCTAAGTGGAAAGCTTCCATGATAGAAGAGTGCTCTTCTTTGATGGAGAGACATACTTGGAATCTTGTTTCTCTTCCCAAGGGATGTAAGTTGGTCCATTACAAGTGGGTATACAAAACCAAATATGCTACCAATGGCTTTGATGAAAAACATAAGGCATGTCTTGTGACTAAGGGATTTTCATAGGTTGAAGGGTTGATTATTCTGAAACCTTTGCCCCTGTTACCAAGATGGATTCAATACATCTTCTTATTTATATAGTTTCCTCCCAAGAATTGTTAGTTTAGTGGATATATGTAAAGAGTGATTTTTTTCATGGAGATCTACATCAAGAGATTTACATGGAGCACCTCCTAGTTTTGTGTAGGACCCTTCATTTGTTTGTAGGCTTTAGCATTTGTGTATGGTCTTAGAAAAGATCCTTGATCTTGGTATGAGAAGATGGATAATTTTCTTCTTGCTTTAGGGTTTAAACATTGTCATCATCATTATTTAGTTTACACTTGGAGATAGGTCTTTGATACATTGATTCTAGTTATGTACGTGGATGATTTGATCCTCACAAGGAGTTCTTAATCTATGATTCAAAGTGTTAAGGAATACTTGATGGGATAATTTCCTATGTATGAGCTTTTTATGCTACTTTACTACATTGGATTATAGGCTCACCATTTTTCGGAAGGCTTCACCATCTTTTATAAAAAAAATATGCCCTTGAATTACTTCAGTGCTTTGGCATGGCTAGTTTTAAGCCCACACCTACAACTTTTTAGTTAGATGTTACTCTTACCACTAGTTACAACTCACCATAGTTGGATCCTACCTTTTAGTGACAATTGGTTGGAATTATACTCTATTTGACTCACACTCGACCTGACATTGCTTATGTAGTAGGGATGGATTCTTGAGTTTCCCAGGATCCTCATCAAAGTCACTGGAAAAGAATGAAGCATATTCCGAGATATATTCAAGGTACTTCAAGTCTTGACATTCAATATACTTTTGTTTCTCCTAAGATTTTGGGTTTCATAGATTTTGATTGGGCCAAGTAACTTGATGATTGAAAGTCCACCTTTGCTTTTATTTTATGTCTTGGTTATGCTCCTATTGCTTGGTCCTAAAGGAAACAATAAACTATTACATTATCTATGACATAAGTTGAGTATCAAGCTACAGTTCTAGCAAATTAACCATTTCTTTAGTTGCAACAATTATTGACTGAGTTTGGCATTCAATAAGATCAACCTACTATTTTATGGTGTAATAATCATAGTGCAATATATCTTCCTATAAATATTATGGAGCATAAAAGGACCAAATATATTGAGATCCATATGCACTTCATTCACCAACTTATCCAAGATGGCCTTTTGATCCTAGAATATATGCCTATTCAATATATTTTCACAAATTCCTTGGAATCACCAAGGATTCTTTAGTTACAACTAATACTTGAAGTGAAGGAATTTTTCCTTGGTGGGTCATCCTGAGTCCTCCTTTCTTCATCTCCTTCATTCCTTCATCTCCTTCCTTCCGTCTTTCTTTATTTTTCCCATGTACTCTCTTTTGGGGTGGGGCGGGGGGGGGGGGGGGGGGGGGGGGGGGGGCGCGGGGGGGGAGGTGGATGAGTTTTTTTTCTCTGGGTTTTTCTCCATTTTTCCATTTATGTGAGGTTTTTCAATAATTCTTTACTTATTGCACCCTCTTATTTGGTTGTTATTTCACACAAGTCTCATAATATTTGGATTTATTTACTTATTTCACCCTCTTATCTAGACATTATTTCACATATGTCTCATAATATATAGATCTCTATGAGTTAGCAAGATTAAAAAATTGTTACTTTAGTAAGTGAAGATATAATGGTTATATATTTGCAGCAATTTTATCCAATATTAGCTATTAGTCAAACTTATATACTAGCCCTCAATAGGTCAAAAACAATGGAAATAGTAATGAAAAATCCTTAATGTTTTAGGCAAGGATATTACACTCATGTTTTAAGAGGAAAAACATATTTTTCCAATGTGTTGTTACATGGTAATACTCCCTCACCTGATCACTTTATTAGCACAATAGAAAACATTTTCTTATATCCTATAAATCATTTTCAAATATTTTTTAACCTATTTGGATTTTGAAGTAACATGACCAACAAAATTACACACCAACAATAACATTACATATCCAAATCAAGCCAATGTATCAACATTTCCTTAGGAATCATCCACATAGGCTTCCACCATCCATAATTCCCTCACAAATAACGTTGACTCACTTCATTTTTGTGCAATAGATGAGCTCACATTATCTCCCACATAAAAAACTCTCTTTTACAACTAATGTAATTCTCATCCTTGTGCAACACATGAGCTTATTTTCTCTCTCACATAAACAATACATAAACATGGGCTAGATGCAACGTGACCTTTTTCAATCTTGGATTTGTAGTCTCACTCCATATTTCAAGTTGTATTTTGATATGATTCAATCTTACTAGTTGTGTCTCATAGAATACCAATTCATGACATGGATTTAGCATGGTTGTAGTCACTTAAAACTTGAGGCAACAAAATCTCCCAATTCCACTTCTTAGTGCATTAATAGTTGGGATACCTTTTGTTAAGATATTAGAAGGTGTTTAACCTCTATCATACCTACAAGATTTGATGTGCCAATGATTGCAACTAAACCAATTTAATCCTAGTCAAGTTGTATAACGCTATATTAATATCTTCACCAAAGTTCAAGTAAATCCCCACATCCTACATAAAGGTACTCACCCTTAAAGTCAATTATTGGTTATTTTCTATTTTTCATGATGAAATTGTGTTATTTGATATTCTTACATTATATAAGGATTTTATCCTTGCTTTTGTTATGGGAAACCCAACTCACAAATCCTCTTCATCTTATTATGTTAATATTCCATATATATCACCCTCATACTCACCAAGGCTCTCCTCATTTCTCTATAACCTACCAAATAGTTCATTAATAAGTCCCCCTCACATGTAACACTCTTAACGTGTCAACAATTCTTCTCAATTGTGTCTTCATATAACCATAAAATAATATTATCTCATACCACCCCTCCACCACCTTCTACTACCCAATCTCTTTATATTCCACCTCATAAAGATATCTAACAAGAAACCACCACCTAAGCCTCTCACCTAAATACCTCTCTTAACTTAAAAAATTTCCCTCAACCTATTAAGTCCTCTACTCCAACACTTAGTCCAATGCCATGATCTTGTGACATGTAACTACTTAGAAATCCCCCTTCTCACTTGTGGATTAAAAATAATCTTATCTAAATGTTGATGGGAAAAATACTCCGAGGGGTGAATCAATATTTTAAATGAAAACTTCCAAATTTGATATTCTGAAATATGTACGCTACTAGTATTAAAGAAACCTTTGTATGTACACTACAAGAAACCTTTGTATGTACACTACTTTAGATAAGGAAACTAGTGTATATCTAGTTTACTATTTTTTCTAACAGATTATTATCTTTCATCACTACACCATAAGATTAATTACGTTTCAGTATGCAGTAAATATCATAAGAAATCACAAAAAATGAAAAACACACATAGAACACCAGGATTTTAGGTGGAAACCCAATGTGGGAGAAAACCAACATTATTGATGTCTCTGTCTCCTTTCTTATGATATAAAGAAAAATATTACAATTGTACTGATGTAGACTCTTGTCAGTATACAAGCACCCACCTACAGAAGGATACAACCTTCTCTTATTCTCTAGCACCCACTGAAAGGGAGATACGACCCTTTGAACTTGTTTACTGGCTCCTACTGAAAGAGAGTCCCTACCCCCTTTATGAAGGTTGCAACCCTCAGCTCCTTGTAGACCACATTTTAGAATATTTCAGATTGGATCCACCTAGAAAACAATCATCACACAACTTGTAGACCACCTTCCATCAAATTTTCAAACTAGACCCATATCAACCATAAAACCACATAAAATGAAGCACTGAATCGAAGACATTATCACACTGCAAATCAACTGAAAATATGAAGCGTCAAATCATCGAATGCAGAACCTAACCAAAAATAAAATAAAAATCAAATTATGTACATGATTGTATTGAATAAGACTCGTGTATATACACACCTTCTCTCTATAACACATGTGTACAGATCTCAGAATACTAAACATTGAATAATCACTCACTAAACCATACATAGACCATTTCACGAGTTAGAGATTACTGAACCAATCACAGATTTTTGAACCAATTACAGACCATAGATCATACACCCAGCTAAACTTTCGTATCATTAAACCGATCAATTCAACCAAGTCACCTCAATTTTCACTTTCAAATACAATCATCATGATAGAGACATCATCGATAGAAAACATGAAATAAACCAAGAAACATCAATTGTAAACATCATTCATCAATTGTCGAATTGAGGCTTTTGTGATCCATCATAGTTATAAGAAGGATTTCAATGTAAATCACATATAGAGAGGCATTTGTCGACACGTTTCGAACCAACCAATGTGGTTCATCGTCAAGACAAGTTGAAGAAATAGATCCAGTCCAGCAAGTTAAATAGTCTGAGCAGAGACTCCAACGGCTAACAAGATAAACGGCTAATTTTTGACTTGAGGCCCAGGTCAAATAATTAATATTAATATTGTTCATACAATTATTATTATTATTAATATTTGTCATTATATTTATAGAACTAAGATAAATTAGGTAAGAATAAGTAAATGGTTGGTTTCTATTTATAATAATTCATTTATTTATTCAAATAAATTAAATAAATAAATACATATATAAATATTATAATAGGATTAAAATTATATACATAAATAACAAATTGATCAAGAATGGTTAAAAATTAATTAAATATTAATTATTATTACTAATTACCATTATTGTTAACTTTATTGACTATCTATCTATAAAAATAAAAATAAAAAAAGGTTAGTTTAAATTATAAATAATTCATCATTTTACTTAACATGTTAGGTCCTCTATACTTGGATTATCCTTTTGAGCTGCTGATGTACCTGCTGCTTCTGTTGTGGGGGCCATTGTTGCCCCTGATGTTGCTGCTGTTGTGGAAGTAGTTGGAGGAGCTTGGGAAGTGGATTCTCCCTGTTTGTCTTGTATTGCTCCTTCCAATTCTTTCTCCAATTCTCGGATCCTCTGATCTTGCTGCAGCAAGAGGTCTAGCTGGTCCTCTACCTGTTTTTGCTTTTGAAGCTCAGATGTTTGAGGGTGTTCAGTGGGGGGTAGCTTCAATCTCTTCCTCAATGCATTGAGGTCATCATCTTCCTTCTTTATGAGGGCCTTAATGCCTGTTGGATCATTAGGATCATGCCCTAAATCAACAATGATATCTTCAAGAGATTTTATTCTATTGTCCTTGGCTTTGGAGGACATCCTCTCAATGTCTAGCTGAGTATTAGTGTTTTTCAAAGATTCTTTCAGCTCATGGGCCAATGTGGCCTTTTCTACTAGGGTGGCATAGACCATCTCTCCAGCCTGCTTGTGGAGTTCAATTTGGTCCATGGGATGTATATCTCTAGCCAGGACCTCCACCCTTGTCTTTATGAAGTCTGCAGTTGTCTTAGGCTGCAGCCCCTTGGGCTTAAAATGACTAAATATTATTTTCCCCTGTTGGATGTCATAAACAGACATCAGTCTCTCTTGCATGGCTGGTGTAGCATCTATAAACTGTTTATACACCTCAGCCCTCAATAGCTCATTTTGAGCCTTTATTTGTTTAAAGGAAGCCTTGGTGCTCTTTGGCTTCTTGCTCTGTTGTGATTGAGAGGCCACCTCCAAGCTAACCTGTAAAGTTTGCTCCTGCTGAAAGGAGCTTGTTCCTGTGTGTTGGCTACTCTCCCTGTCCTTTGTTGAAATGTTCAAGACATCTTTAGTAATGTCTTCCACCTATGGGGAATCTGCCCTTTGCCTTTTGGCTTCTGGCTGGTCGGAGGATCCACTGAGAGGAGTGGACTCTTCTCTTTGTCTTTTTACTCCCCTTTCTTCATGTGCTGGGGTCTGTATAACTGGGACAGTTAACTGTTGAGTTTGAGGTGGTGGTGTTTGTGTTGTAGGAGTTTCTGGCAACCCATTCTGTGGCTTAACAGCTTGTTCTTGTTGCTGGCCCGTTTCCTGCTCTGTTTTCTGCTCTGTCTCCTGCCCTGTTTCCTTCTCTCTTTGTTGCTCTGTTGGCTGTTATGTTTGTTGCTCAGTCTGTCCCTTTCCTGGCTCATCCTCTGCACCTATTATGCCTTTGCCTTTGTCCATTGCTGCTGTTGTTGTAGTAGGTGCCTATGGTGCAGTCCTTGTAACTGAGGTCCCTTGTCCCACTGAGTAAGGCAGTCTGAAGGGTACCTGCTGCACATAATCTAGGTCAATTGTCTTCTCAAGCTCTTTAACATTTTTAAGCATTCTTTCTTCCTCAGTTAGGCCCTCAACTAGAGTGTCCGGCTGCCATTCTTGTAAGTTGGCATATTTTTCTATGTGAGGGTATTGGCAATGCTTAATAGCTAGGAGCCTATACTTATTTCTTCTAGCAGAGATGAACCCTTGAGGGTCATAAGGGAACCATCGAAAGCTATAGGACAGCTTGTAATTTTCCTTAAGGATCAAGTCTGCAGCTTCCCATCCTTCCTTCTTATTCATGATGAAAGGGCCCATCATTTTTGAATTAAGGTGAGCCTTTTTCTTGGAGCTGTGGAAGTGGGTAAGGTCTGACTGAATCAATTGCCTGTAATACTCCAAGGCAAACAACCTCATTGGTACGTATTTGGGGAGCCTATATGGACAGAGCTCACATCCATAGACCCTGAATACTGTATGGTGTTCATATAGGTACCAGTCACCTATTTTGTTATTCTTAGAAAGCTACAGAGCTTTCTTTATCTCATTGGATATCCTGGGAGGAGGTGACTTCATCAACATACAGGAGATTGGGTAGACAAACTGGTCAACAAATTCACAGTAGGTATAGGGTGAATTTGTGACTTTGTGTTAGACTGAGGTCCAGAAGATAACAGATCTTCTCTCCCTTGTATGATCCAGCCTTCTGATGTAGCATGGGAAGGCTTCAGAATGATAATACATGAACAGATGGTAGATGTAAGCTGAGTATCTGAAGACTCCCTGTCTGTCCACTTTGGTCAACTAATCATGAATTTTATTGGCTATGAACTTAGCAAAGTTATACTTTTGGGCAGGGGGTTGGTATGGGTTGTAAACAGATAGCAACACTACCATGGCTCTATCCACATGCTCACTATTTTGGTATCCCAACACATAGGCTATCATGTCTAGTAATAGCCTGCTTACATCATTGAATTGTTCATTCAGATAGGGAGGTGGCTCTGTAGTCTGGCACTCAGGTCTCATGAAGTTCCTGATGACCTTTTGCAGCTCTTCACTGGTCATCTTGTCACCAGCTTCCATCAAATAATTCATGGAGAATGGGATCAGCAACTCTGTCTGATCAAACTGTAACATCTTGTTTATGGACTCAGCATTGATGTAAAAGAGGATCCTCCCTGATGGGGTGCTGATAGCTCTGTGCTGGGCATCATAGTGTTCAGCACAGAGGTGAATGATTTCGGGGAAAACATTCACAGCTGGGAGACAGTAAAAGGGCAGGTTTGATTCCCAGATCCCATGTGTACCATGCCCATCCTTATAGTCTTCCCTCAGTCTACTGAAGGTCTACAAGAAGTCCCTGTTTCCTTCAAAGTCTCCAATGAGACCATCCTTGTCTACTAATGGCAAGGCCTCCAGCTCCTTATTTGTTTGACTTTGTGAGGCCACACTGATGGATGAGGTTGCAGGAGATGCCATGATAGAAGCTAATCTGTACAGGTAGAGGTAATGGTTTGACAAGTCCTTAAAGAATTTTAGTTGCAGGTCAACTGTTAACACAGTCTGGTGTCCTTCCTTTAGTGGATAATGCAAGCTGGCTTTTGTAGTTTGTTGTGAAATTCACAGGGATGTGAGTTGCTAATGAGAGGCTGCAGAGTTAGTGAGGTTTCTTTGGTATGAAAGCAGGTGGCCTGTACTTGGCAAAAGGGAAAAATGCCGAGCACCTCGGGGGCAATTTTGGGGTCTTTCGCCCGTGGAACGAGCATTCCTCTGTCGAATTGGGGTTTAGGGGTGGTGCAGATTACTTGGGTTCACTTTGTGTAATAGGCAGAGCTGAATTTCAAGAGTTTAGCTGGTGTTTAATGGTGAATTTTTTACAGAGAATTGAAATGCATGGGCGAAGTAGGAAACTGGCTAAATACCTGGAAAAACTAGCTTGGATGCTTGTGAGCCGGGCTGTGAAGGCTTAATGCCGTCGAATTGTGGACTTGCAACGGTTGAAATCTTGAATTTGTTGGCTGGAGGACAAATTTCGCGGCAGCTGGTTGACAACGGCTCCTTCTTTTATGCATGAAAATGACTTAAAATGGCTCATTTGGTCGTTTATAACGTTGAATTTTGGCGCTTTTCCGTCGATGACTTCAGCATGACGTCATGGTGGGCCCATAGTATGGAGGTGATGTGGCGCTGAGGTGTGAGCCAGGGTGGCAGGACACGGTGGCGGGCAGATGCGGTGGCAGGGTTGTTTGGAGGGCCACGGGACGCGGGGGCGGGCAAAGGTGAGGTGATGTCAGGATGACGTTAGCGTGATGCAGGAGGGAGGGTGGTAAATGGGATGGTGGTAAGCGGGTTCCCCGCACCACCTTTGGGGCAAAGGCGGTATCGGGGAGGGGGCTCCGAACAACCCCAGCGCTCGCCATGCGTCCTTGTACGGGCCCAAAACCATTTTCCCCGGACGCTAAAGGTCGGCAGGTCGGGGAGTGAAATTGACCGCCCACCTTTAGATCTGGGCGGCGGAGATCGGACGGCTGGCGGGTCCTCCGACGGGTCGTGCAGGTTGGGAAGGGGCCTGCCATGTGATTAAAATATTCATTTAAATATTTGGGCGGAGAACCTTGGGTTTTATGGGTTTTTTCGGGTTTTGTCATGATTTGAAAAAGGGGTTATGGGTAGGAGGGGTTTTGTTATGGTCTTTCTTTGCAAATGAGGGCTAAATGAGTAAAATGACTTGGAATGGGAAGAGAGATGACCAGGAGGTTCATCAAAGTGACCAGGTGTCATTTTGATTCCTTTTTAAACAGACCATATGGCTATAATGCCAAGGGGAGGGATATTTATACAAATTTTGGGGTTTATACACCATGGTGTTAATACTAGTAGGGGAAGGGTAAGATAGGGGAGTTACATAATGGGATTAGAGTTTAATATGGATGAAGAGAAAAATGTAAAAGAAGGCCAATACAACTAAGTTTTCTTGAAAGCAACTTAGTGTAAAGAGTAGATCAAAATGAAAAGATCTTTGCACAAGAAATGTGGCTTTAAAAGTAGAAAGGACCTCCATGCAACCATAGATATTTCCCTGCATTTGAACTCATGAGGGGATGTTAGTAACAAATGGGAAAAGGGAAGGAAGGGAGGTTAGACATAATCATTTGTTTTGCTTCTCTTATTTTGAATATCAAAGTCAAATCTTTTGAACTGAGTATCACTTCTGCAACCCCATCTACCTACCCAACTACTTTGTCTAGCATTTTTTCTTCTTGGAGGGTGCACTTGGACGTGCAGACCCTTTGTGTGCCTTTTCTTTTCCCTGGATTTTTCCTTTGATTTTCTATCAAATTCTACCCTTATTTCTTCCAGGGTCCCAGATTAAACTGTTGGGAACCTTTCTTCTCTAGCTGTACTACTTGTCTGCCAAGATTAAACAGTTTGGACAGACTTCTTTCTCTATTCTACAGCAGGAAATTTAAACATGGTATGATCCAGATTAGGCTATTGGACCATCCATCAAATTTGAGTCTCTATCAAAATGCAGACACACCTTGTCTCTTTATGGAAATATGGGATCTTTGCATCATCAAAGCAGAGCATATTTGGACCTTTTATAGCCAATCATGAAATATGAAACCTATTGATATAGGTAACAAACACAAACTATAAACCTTTACCCATTTGAGCAAATCCATGAAACTACTAATACGCAATGTTGGAAGGACACCATGGCCCACAACAAAGACTAAAGACAAGACAAAGGAATATTGGTAATAATGAAAAGAATTGATGCCAAAGAGATGCATGGATCTAGAGTGAGAAATATGTATCTCATTACCTCGTTACTCATTGTTGTTATATTGCAATTTGATGACATTTTCATTGAGAAATACACAAGTTGGAGATAATTAATCCCTTATAATCAAATATCACATTCTATTTTGTATAATACATTAAGATAAGGGAATAAAACACTTATTACATACCAAAAATTGTGTTTGAGCAATCAAAGTTAATCAATATATATATATATAATATTATATATATATATTATATATATATATATATTATATATATAGAGAGAGAGAGAGAGAGAGAGAGAGAGAGATAAGAAGTTTTGTCTCAAGATTGGTGAAATATCTTGGAAAATATTTCAACCTTACACAAATATAAGAAGCATGTTGTAGGAGAGGATTAAAAAACTCCTAGATACTAGGAATAGACTCCTCATAGAGACTAACTCTATCTAATAATGACCAATACTCCTAATGATCAAATATAATCACGCACAAAAGGCACACATAGACAAGTAGGAGTTACATAGTCCATCACTTCTTTTTAATAGTTAGTCTTAATGTTCATCAATTCGAGTCTTCAATATCTTCTTCTCTATAAAAAATGGTTCAATATGACTTGAGGAACCACTTGATCACCAAAGTCTACCTCCAATTCCACCTGGAATTTTCACTTCATGCTTTGATCATGCACGGATAACCAAATTGTTGATGTTCATATAAAGGACCAACCATCTATTAGAATGAATGGGTACCTGACCATTGGAACAACCAGTCTTCTAGGATTTCTTTCATATACATGTTTCATCCAACCTATTGATGAACTCCCACTAAATGTAAAACTCTCCCACCCCCCCCCCCCCGCACCCACAAAGTCTACAACCAATAATATGATACACTCATAGAAAATCCACCCAACACATGGCCCACTCCTTAAAGTGTTAAAGAACTCCTTCACATAGGCTACTAAAATAAATTAGACAAGCAACCAAGTCATTAAGAATACATTATAAAGGGGTATACATGCCTCTCTAGGTCTTACAACTATATGCCTCTTTCATGTTACATAGATATAGTTACATACGCAATCCATTTCATGGAGATACTAGGTACAAAACTCTTCAAGACCCACTACAAATGAAAACATGACATATAGACTATGGTCATGAGATCAATTTAGTCAACACACCACATAAAATA
The DNA here is from genome assembly GCA_000404065.3 of Pinus taeda. Taxonomy (NCBI): domain Eukaryota; kingdom Viridiplantae; phylum Streptophyta; class Pinopsida; order Pinales; family Pinaceae; genus Pinus; species Pinus taeda. The sequence continues at coordinate 19,229 of APFE030883059.1, forward strand.
TCTTGGACACTCAATCCTTCATTAAGAAAATATATGAACATCACACCAATCAAGGTAGCATGTAGTTGGAGAGAAACTCTTACATCTAACCACAATAAACAAATTTCTAATGACTAGGAAGAAACTTTTGCACGTAGATACTAATTCTACTTAATAATGACCAATAATCAGGGATTTTTTTAGGGGTTAATCTACTTAATAATGACAAATAATTAGGGAAAATTTTAGGGGTTAATATTTGCAAGTGGGATAATTTTTCATCCTTTTTTAAGAAAAAAAAATTGTCAATTTCCAGTTTTTCTAAAAATGTTTCGCCCTCGTTTTATAGTATACATTTATTTTCCCATAAAAATTGTCAAAATTACTATAGAGGTTATATAAAATCATTACATGTTTGAATATTTTTACAAAAATACCGCCAAACATTTTATAGTTTACATATTAAGGACTCGTAAGATTTGAGATTTAAGATAAATTTCCATCATTAAAATTTTCCTCACAATCAAATATGATCAGACACATAAGACAAATAATAATTGCATACTTCAACATAGTATCTCTTTTAAATAAGCGTAGGATAAATTTCCATTCTTAAAATTCTCCTTGCCAATAATCTTCACAATCAAATATGATCAAACACATAAAACAAATAAGAGTTGCATATTAAAACATAGTGCCTCTTCTAAATAAGAAGGATAGTGTATACAATGTCCATTTAATATAAAATAAAAAAATAATCATCCTCAATATTTATATATTTTGCTTATGTCAATAAAACTAATTAAATATGATATAAAATATAATTATTAATATGTGAATTTTATTATTATTGTTATTATTTATAGTTTTTTTTATAATTTAATAATAAAAGTTTTAAACAAAAAATAATGATTTAATCTAAAAATAAATTAATTAAATCCATATATATATATATATATATATATATATATATTATATATATATATATATATATATATATATATATATATAATTCATTTTGATGTGATTGATAGTCATCGCCTAGATAATGGATCATTATGATGAATCTTATCATCTCTCTATGGAATGAAAATATAGTTAGTGCATCTTATGATATATTTCTTTCAAAAGGAGAGGATAATGCTAGAGGTTTCACATGATTCCTACACCTAATTTTATTTATGCATTAGGGTAAATAAACGATATGAAAAGTATCACCACACGAATCAATCTATTCCAGGTTTAAATTTTAAATGGCGAATTACACAAACAACTATAAAATTACATTCTTAGTTGAAGCAAACACCATTGTTTTGAAAGATCGTATCACATTTGAATTCCGATTTCTATGTATCTAGTATGACATTGACTATGGTTAAACTGCATGAATGTTTCTAATTTTCTCAGTCACACAACAAAAATTAGCAAGTTGTGATGATTGAACCCTAATGGGGTTAGCACAGGGTTCAATCATTTACAATTATTTTATAAAAAATGCTTTAAAGATATGTGTTAGGCGGCTACTACAACCCAAAAATAAAATGGGGAAATACCCATGCCAATTAAATATTAACAGACTATAAGATCGTGCGTTTATCTCTTCGTTATTCAATTAGAATATGCATATGGCCTTTGGCATGTATATCAAATTAAGAAATTTGTTTCTCCTCCTCCATAATTTACATTAAGATCTCCACAACCAAATGTGCTCCTAATTTATTTCTTCTTTTCAAAAGGGATTTCCATCCCTACCTACTTAGCAAAAATTCATTGTGCTTTCATGTCAAAGATACATATTTTCAAAGTGAAACTAAGGCCATCAAAGTGCATATTAAGTGAGAGATTTTATTCAAGATTCTACTTATTAATTAATTAATGGAGAAACATAAAAAAAAATGGCTAGAAAACTTTGGTTGGAAAATTAACAGCAAAAAATTGGCAGGAAAATTTTGTTGAAAAAGAGCCAATATGTAGAAGAGTTAAACTATTTCATATCATATTGCATGCATTCTAGAATTAGAGTATTAGCATTTCAAGTAGAGTGAGAATGGTTAGGTTTTATTTATTTTGGTATATATATGAGAATGTGCAACATAACTTTCATCACTATATAAATAAGGTTTATGGGTCATTGTATCGATCAGGGTTATGGGTATGCTATATGTATGTTCTCTATTAAATGGAAGAAGTTGAAAATGTATAATACCATGGACCTACATCAAGTGATAACACATGAACGTGATGTACTCATCATGTAATCATTGGTAAGTCATCTATGAAAGGATACTTAAACATGAATTCATCAATTTTTCTCTCTTTTTATAGTTATGGTCCTTGCATAAATGGATTCTTTATTTTGGAGATGACATCAAATATTTGATTAAAGCATGGACACATTACGGAGGAAAAATGGGTTTGTCAAGACTATGACGACTATAAGAGTAATTGTTTTTATAACTTAGAATGAAAGCACAAAAAATGCTAGAGTACTTCCCCACATTTCATGGATGGTAATCTAGTTAAATCGTTGACCCTGATTACCAGGCCTCACTCCAAGGGAATTGAAAATAGTTAAATCTGTGATAGAAAACAACTACAACGATATCAAAGAACTTCACATTTGGCTCTAGACCACTTGAGCTAACCCTTGGGGCTGAAATTATAGGCATTGGGTACTACGCAAGGAATAAAGTTAACCTCCTTCTCAACTTAAAGGCAAGAGATAGGTTGTTGGTACTAGGCCAACCCTCAGTATAGACTCACTTAAGAGTGCAAAAACGTTACTCTATTTCAGAGCGTCAACATGTCAACTTATGAGATTTGAACCTGGGTGGAGAATATAACAACTATTCCACCCAACCACACAAGATAAACTCAATTGGCATATTATAATGTACTTATTAACATCATTCAATTAATTTGAGCATGGATTATTAGGATGAGAATTGAAGAGAAATGGATAAGAATGAGATTAATATGTTTGGGTTATTTTGATTCACATATGATGGGTGGATAGGATATGTAAAATGTTGAGGAGCAAGCTGGTAGTGAAACATGTATCTTGAGACCATAAATTATTATTTTACCTCTATGAAATCATATTAATAACTTAAAATTTCTAACTATTGGTTTAAGCTTAGAGTGTAACAATACATGGAAACATTAATGAGCCTCTTATATAGTGTTGAATCCACTACCAGTCCATCATCCTACTTCCTCAATTTGTTCCAGTGGCAATAGTTATCTTTGTTGGTTGGAATTTGTGAATCCTAAACCTATTTGAGACATTTGTAGCATAAATTTATTGAAATATAAAAATCTATTTACTAGATTGCTTGACTTCAATTCCCAAAAAGTACTTCATGAGTCCAAGGTTTATCATCTCAAGTTCTCTTTTCATGAAGATTTGAATTCACCTAACACCATATTTCTAGTATATATTATGTCATCAACATAAATACAAATTATAAGGATTTTACCTTGATTTGATTTGGTATAGAAAGAGGGGTCATTACTGCTTCTGTTGAATCCATTTTTGAGCAAATATGTGTTAATCTAGATGTACCAAGCTCTTGCATTCAAGGAAATTTTGGCCTAAAAGTGACCATGAAATTTTCATGTAATTTCCATGTCATAATATGTAAACCAATAAAAATATTTTAAATTTAAGAAGAGGTAAATGTAAATATTTTGGAGGGAAAATAAGAAAAACTATTTTTTTTAGTTGTATTTTTGGCTTATCTCCTTATAACATTATTTAAATTTCAAGTGTAGACACTCATTGGATGCAAAATTAAATTTCACATCCAACGTATACCCATTATTCATCAATCTGGGTCTTCAAAAATGTATGCATAATGCATACGCGTTGGATGTGAAATTTAATTCCACATCCAACGAGTGTCTACACTTGAAATTTAATTAAACCAATAAGGAGATAAGCCAAAAATAGAATTAAAAAAAAAAAATAGTTTTTTTGTTTTCCCTCCAAAATTCATAACTATTAATTTATTATTTTTCCTTAGGAGGCTACTTTTAGGCTGAAATTTCCTCTAATGCATCTTACTTCAAGCCATGCAAGGCTTTCTTCAACTTATACATTTTTCACTCTTGGCCTTTTACTTCAAACCTTGGTGGTTGATCAACGTACACCTCCATTTATAGTTTTCCATTCAAGAAGGATGACTTCACATCCATATAAACTAGCCATTTGTTTTGGGTTGCAACCAATAGCTCGAGTACTATCCAACTTTGCTAATAGATAAAAGGTTTCACCATAGTCAACACCTAGTTGTTGGTAAAATCATTTGGAAACTAGTCTTGCCTTATATTTATCAACCTTTCCTTTTTTTATCTAGTTTTGCCTTGTACACCTACTTAACACCAATGTTGGCTTTATTTATTGGGAGATCAACAAGATCCCATGTCTCACTCCTTTCAATATCTTCAATATATTCATTCATGGTTTGTACCTGATCCTCTTCTTTCACTTCCTCTTCAAAATTAGCAGACTAGTAAAATAATAAGGAAAAATTGGCTTATTGATCCATGTTGTCACATTGCTCACACTTCTCCATTAAACTCTTTTTTCTTTGATTTCTTACCAAACCTTCTGACTCACTACTTGTTATAGACATATTTTGGCACTGCAACCCCAATATTATATGTCGATAAACTAGGGCTCTTTAACCCCTAAAAGTGTTGTTTCATACCCTAAAGGATCATGGTCAACTGATTACATCATTCCTGAAAAGTTCCACCTGAAAAACCATTCAGAACTGGCCAAAACAGGACCATACTGACTGCTCCACTATTAGGGTGTGATGCATACTGACTCCTACACTAGCTAGGTGTGATGCCTACTAATGAGGCCTTCTGTAGGGTGTGATGAGCAAGGATGGACAAATGTCCAAGGCAGTTTGCTAAGTGGATGCTCATGGAATCTTCTAGAAACTTCTCTTATGACACTTGCCTCTCTAAATTCGCTCAGAGATGAGTAAGAGATCCAAGAAATATCCAAGTGGAACCAAGAACAACAAGTGGAATGACACTAATCAAAAACCCAGAGATGACTCACACCCTTGGACACATCTATAAATGGATCCCTCATCTGAGGATCTAGAGACCGGAATTTTGTAATTTGCAAGGAAGTGCTAATAGTTTGTGGTTGAGAAAGAGCATTGTATTGTTGGTGTGATATTTCTTTTCATGAGGTGAAGAGGGCTTTGATGTTGGATCAGACAGTTGGGTTGTAATTCTCCCATCATATTTAATAAAGTTCTTTGAGTTTTCATCCGTACAATCGTGTATTTTTTAATATCGTTATTTGTGAATTCTATTGTATGTTCATTGTATTTCTGATTCTGCAATGCTTATGATATAATAGATCAAGATGCTTGATGGTGTTTTGTTACTTTGTCTCTACAGGTATTCTCTAAAGCAGGATAAGTAGGAGAGGAGTTGCAAGCTCTGTCAAGAGGGAGAGAGATCAAGCTAGGAGTCAAGCGGAAGATCCAGGTTGGTTCCTTTGCCTCTCTCTTATCTATCATACATAGAGGAAAGCTCAAATTTCTTTGATTATTTGTTTCTAGGATAGCTGCCAATCCTAGAGGGATAGCAGATCGAAAATACACTAGTTTTCTCGAAAACATAATGGCGACTCTACTGGGAATCGAATAGATTATTGTTTGTTATTTTTTTTTTCTTCATATACTATAGACAGAGCTTGAAGTTAGCCAGATAGCCTTTCAACTACTCTTTCTCTGCAAGTGCAGGGTAGATGAATGCTACTTCAGTCAATCTCCAGTTTAGTTTATGAATTGAACATCTAACTTACAATCATTCTAGATTCCCTTGTGGTAGCTCAATAACCTCCCAAGCTCATTTCTCTATACTTTTCTCTTTACTGTCCATCATAGCTCAGCTTAAATCACTGAAATCAACTGCAAATTTGAGCCAAAACCCACCTCAGTTGCGCTTCCTGGCCCGCTGCACTATCAGTCACTGTCAAGCAGTATGCATCACACCTCCCAAGCCTGAAAAGTGTGATTCATCCTTATTCCTGTGAAGCCCATGTGCGATGACTGACTAAGCCTATGTCCCTCCTTGAAATTTGGGTTTTTTGTCCTTGTTTTCAGCTCTGTTTATTTAATTTGCTGCTTATGAACAGTACCTCATTACTGAAGCGTACTTGCATTACATAGATCAGCCTCCATTGATTAGGATTGGTAAATTTATTTATGTATTTGTCCATCATTTACAATCCTTCATCGAAACGTTGCTTAAATCGATATGTTGTTTTAGTACAAAAGTGTCGTAACTATAATTTTGTGTCAAAAGGAGAAGTGTCATCGAGTCTCCCTTCTCTAAATAGTCAATTGAACTTTTTATCATGTATTTGGTTTGATTTGTTGTTATTCGAAGTGTCGAAAGTGTTTTCTATTTGAAATTGAAAAGTGTCGTTCAGTCTTCCTTTCTATTTTGAAAAAGAAATTGTCGAAATGTTGCTTTGAGTGAAATATTTCAAATCTATACTTAATTTTCCTTTTTGGCATTTCTCACATTAAGGGAACAAAAAAAATATACATGCATTTTGCATTTGCATTTAGCTTGTGTGAAAAAAATGATTTAGGAAAGTGCATTTAGAGTGTGCTCTTTGCTCTTTGTTTGAAAGAATCATAATTTCCTTTCCCTAGTAGCTAGGATTTTCATTGATCAAAACAAACAACGATTGCTTATCTTTGTAGACTGCATTTTTTGGAATTTTAAGTCAACATCACATGGTGAAACTTTGAAAGACAAACTTTTAAACAAGATCAACTCTAAAATAAATCTCAATGAACCTAATAATGCTTTGGAACCTAACGCAACACATCTAGAGGTCTAGGCTAGAGACGTGTTCTGACATCGTAAAACCTAGTAATTCATCGAAGGTTGGGTGATTCCTCCTCTTTGATACGACAAGTGCTAGCAAAAACTTGTGCTCCCCGTACGGTCGAGCATATATTGGGAGACCACAATAGGCTTACATCCTTTATCCATATGAAGTTGTGTCTACCGCCCTATCGATCACATTGCACTAAACACAACATTCAGGAAGATTGACTGCCATACATAAGTCCTTGGTAATTCTCTTTAATTTATCACTAAGGTGTATATTGCAGTTTTGTGATTGGTTTGGTAATCCCTCTGTCTAGATTTCCAGAGTAGTCACTTTCATTCCTTTTTGACTCCCTAAAAGAGAAGGTCCATCTGAACACTTGTCACTTTAGGCTCATTAAAAATTGAAGGGGACTAGAGTCATCTTTAGCTTTTTCTCAACTCTTAAAAATTGAAAAAGCAAAGTTGTGTCAAAGCGTCATTAAAATTTATTAAATTCAGAATAACATCCCTATTCCTTTGCTTATTTTAGGTTAAGATAATGGAATCCACCAATCAAGGAGTCCCTGTCGAAGGGAATCCCAGTCCATTTTCTTCTTGGGGAAATATTGGTGCTCCGTATATGGCTACATTGTCCCTTCCAGGAATCACAATTGGCCTGCTAGTATGGCTATTCTCAACCTCTGTCATTCAAAATATTGTGCTTCATCAGCAATTGAATCAACAGCCAGGTGATATTGAAGTTGACCCTTCACTTTCTTCTTTGTTTTTTCTCCCTCCCCTTCTTCCTCTTTGCTTGGTGAAAATAGCGATGCTAGTAACCAAGTGACTACGAAGAAGAAGAAAGGGAAGGAGAAGAAGAAAAAGTCAGTCAAGCAAGGGGGAAACCATGTAGCATCTGGTGAAAATCCGCACATTAAGCTTTTTAAACTCAGAGATCCATGCATAATTTGTAGAGGAGACCATATTCACCGAGAATGTCCATGCATTCCTTGGATCTTGAGAGAATGGTCCCCCCGTTCACACTAAACAGTGTCATCAACCTCTGGTGATCGCGTTGACAGCACACCATCAACTAGTAATAATGGGTAAAAAAGAAAGGTCCAAATTTCATGTAACTTATGTGAAGGGGACCATACCCTTCCCCGTTGTCCCTTTTTGGATGAAGCCAAAGGAGTCTTGTATAACTATCCTACTTCACCACAGTGACTTCCACCTGGATACAGGAAGCTCTCCCCAACTCCTTTAGTAGTTGAAAATTTGACTGACATAACTCAACCATCGGTCGAAACATCTATCGTTAAAAGTGAATCTTCTGAGTCTGTACCAGACCAAAGTCAATAGGTCAAGATGGCAGTCAACCCAGTTTTACCTTCAGAAGATCATACACATCCTCAAGAGAGTGAGCGATACCGTTCAAATTCTTTTTATCGCTTCAAAGTCTGATGAACTTGGGGGCAATCCACCCATTCCTTCGCAATAGAAAGAAAATCCCCCAGTTCCCGCTACTCAAGGGGTTATTTAAATCGTTTATTCGGTACTCCTCCATGCAGTCTAGTCACTTCCTTTGATTGGAATCGATTAGCAAGATCTCGCCTTCCTTCTAATGTACCATTCCAAATCATAGTACAAGTTTAAAAAATGATCATGTCTGGCACTATCATAGATGAAAGGGCATCAGTGACTATCCTTTCCTCAACTGCTTGGAAAGCACTTGGTTCACCATCGCTTATTCCTGTGATACACAATTTGTTAGGCTTCAACAAAGGAACTAGTCAACAGTTAGGGATCCTTATTAAGTTACCCATAACTTTGAGAAGGAAAACCGTTCACTTGAACGTGATGGTAGTCCAAGGACAGTTAGATTACAATCTACTCCTTGGACATGACTATGTTTATAACATGGAAGCTATTGTTTCAACGCTATTTCGAGTGATGTGTTTCCCACATGAAGGCAAAATTGTCACTATTGACCACCTTTCATTCCTTGATTCAAGCATAGCTCCAAGTCAATCATCATCCCTAAATGGTCTTTTTGCATTGAGAATGTCTCTTCAACCTTCATTCCATCCACCTGATTGTCAGGAGTAGTCCAGTGAATGTAATGAAGCTTGGGGGCATGCACCCTTGTCTATTTTGAGACGAACCCAGCTGAAAAGATAAATTTCCTTGTAGGTTATGTGATTGCAAGTGTCATCCCACACCATTCACCTTTGCCCACCATGTGGATGAAGCCATGGAAGTGTTTTGTTACTGTGTTTTCCAAGGAAGTGTTTTGTCTAGCCACTGACAAAACATATAAAACTAGACCAAGATGACATCTTAGTGAGCTTTGATGTAAAAGCTCTTTATACCAACATTCTTATAAATGAAGCCATGGATGTTGTTCACAAAATCACTGACCCTAACACAGCTAAATTGGTAGAAATCTGTCTAAAATCCACCTTTTTTAGCTGCAAGGATGAGATATATGAACAAACTTGTGGTGTAGCCATGGGATCACCCCTGTCTCCCATCATTGCTAATTTTTTCTTGGAACATTTCGAAACCAAGGCCATTGAGTCTTCCCCTTTAAAACCTAAACTGTGGAAAAGATTTGTTGATGACACTTATGTCATTTGGCCACATGGAAAATAAAAATTAAACAAATTCCTAGAACACCTTAACAGCCAATCAAATTCCATCAAATTTACGATGGAAGTAGAAGAAAATTGTTGTCTTCCCTTTCTTCATATCCTAATCAAAAGAAACCAAGATGGCACTATATCTCACCAGGTCTATCGTAAGAAAACACACACTAAACATTACCTACATGCTAACTCTCACCATCATCCGACTCAGAAACTTGGGGTGCTCAACACTCTAGCCACAAGAGCAATACGTATTTCAGATCAGGGAAAATTTTAAGAACCCCCCCTAAATTTACATGTATAATAAATGGGCGAATCTCCATGGTATATAGGAAAAATGGAAGGTGATTTTATCAATAATATGATATGTATATATAATTTTTTGGCGAATCTCTCACCAGGCATGGCGAATATTTTACTCAATTATAAAATCTTGTGTTTATTGAATACACAAATGAAATCATTGCATTTCTTTAAAATATCTTTTGAAATCAAAATTACCGAAATTACATATCGATAATCTAGTGGGTGTAAGATAAAATTCACCCGTGCCATTCACAGAAAACATGAGAAAAAACCTAATACTATATATAAAACCAAGAAAAATTCAAATTCATCACTTCTTATGTTCCTGTTTGCAATTAGAAAAATTACCCAAATTACAATTAGTTTACTCCACTTCTAGGGACCTCGTAACCACCCTGCCAATACACAAGTATGTTCCCGTTTGCAATTAGAAAAATTACCCAAATTACAATATGTTTACTCCAGCATATGTTGGTAAGTTATAGAAGGATGACTAGTGCAATCAATCCATTCCTTTTAGCCCTGGATTTGTTTCAGTTTAAAACAGAAGTATACAAATATACTTGTCCAATGTCTATGCTTTAACCATTCACCTTAAGATGTTTTTAAAATATAATTTCGTAAGTCTATTTAATATCTTCATTATCATAAAAACCAACCTATATCCATCTTAACTCCACATCTACCACATCTATTTATCCCTCTGAGCACTTGGTAGACCCAAAATTAAGATGGATCTAAGCTAGAATTTCCCCTTTAAATAGTCTATGCTCACATGAATACCATGGGTCAATACCATGGGTCAATACCATGGGTTATCATAAACCTGGAGCTTAAAAATTACTATTAGTAATTATAAAAATTAATAAAATTAATAGTTGATTTTTATTTTATTTTTTATTTTAACAAGCTAAAATGTTTAACATACATTAAATTACAACATCCATTTTTACTCTTGATCCACCAAGCCACGAGAAGGATCAAATATTTTTTCACTCTATGCTAGTTTGCATATCACGATATTTGATACCTCTCGGGGTTAGTAGATCCAGAGTAATCTAGTTTAATTCCCCCATTTAAATAGGCTACATTCCAAGTG
>APFE030883059.1:37082-47981 GCA_000404065.3 Pinus taeda
TGGGAGTTTAAATGCCGAGGAGCTCATGGATTGGATTAGATCCATAGATCAGTATTTCGATTATGAAGAGGTTGAGGACAATAAGAGGGTGAAGTTTGCAGTCACTAGATTGAAGGGCCATGCAGCCATCTGGTGGGACGAGTTACAGACATCAAGAACGCGAAAGGAGAAATCTAAGATCAAGCAGTGGGATAAAATGGTAAGCAACCTCAAAGCCAAGTTTTTGCCTAAAGACTATCATTTAAATCTTTTTAAGTAGATGCAAAATCTGAAGCAGAAAGGAATGTCTATTAAAGAATACACTGAAGAATTTTACAGGTTAAATATCAGAACCGGGCATGTAGAAGATGATTTGGAGAAAGTAGCCAGGTATATTAATGGGCTAAGGTATGAGATCCAAGATGAGATTAGCCTGTTAAGTTTGAGAACTGTTGAGGATGTTTATCAAGCAGCCTTGAAGGCAGAGGAAAAACTCTTGCGCAAACAAAACTAGAGAAACAGAGGTAAGAATCTGGCAAAAGAAGAAAGGATACTTGAATCCAAAGTTCAACACTCTCAAAATGAGGCAGGGAGTGCGAGCAATAGAGCACCACAAAGAGGAGAATTTGGTCGTGGAAGGTTTGTGCCCAGAGGCAGAGGCCAAGGAAGAGATGTCCGGTGCTTTGCATGTGGCGAATGGGGACATGTACAATGGGATTGTCCTCATCAGAGATCAGCAAACCAGTGCAACGTGATTGTTGCAGAAGCCAAGGAGGAGATTCCTCAACCTGAAGCTAAAGAGGAACCACCAGAAGATGGAGAGTCCCTATTACTGAAGAGGGTATTACTAAAAGGAGCTAAGGAAGCCAAAGAACCAGTTCAAAGAAGGACTTTATTCAGAACTGTATGTAAGTCCAAGGGTAAGTGTTGCAAGTTGATAATTGATAGCGGTAGTACTGACAACCTTGTTTCTACAGAGATGGTGGACAGGTTGAAGTTGGAGAGAACAGTACACCCCACTCCTTATAAAGTATCATGGCTTCAGAAAGGCCATCAAATTTTTGTAACTGAACAATGTCAAGTTGAATTTCAAATTGGTACTTATAAGGATGTCATTTTATGTGATGTAATGCCGATAGATGTATGCCACATATTGCTAGGGAGGCCCTGGAAGTTTGACCGAAATGCCATACATGATGGCAGAAGAAATACTTATACTTTGGAGAAAGATGCGAATAAGCATACACTACTGCCATTGAAAGCTGAAGATAACAAAGAAGCACTTGGAAATAGCATTATGTTGATGAATGAGAAGACCCTGTTGTAGGAAGATGAGAAGGGTAAGGAGATGCATCTTTCTGGTGTTGGCAAACCCAAGGTAATTTTAACTTCTACAAATTTATAAGATTTACCTGAAGAAATTCAGAATTTCTTGAATGATTATGCTGATGTTGTTGTGGATGAGTTGTTACCCATCAGGAGTATTAGCAACCATAATGATCTAATGCCTAGAGTCAGTTTGCCAAATAAAGTAGCCTACAGGGTAATGCAAGAAAATGTTGAAGCTGGAACACAAGTGAAAGAGTTGATGGATAAATGGCTAATCAGTGAAAGCCTTAATCCATGTGCTGTGCCAATAGCACTCAGTCCGAAGGAAGAAGTTGAATGGTGCATGACTCTAAATTCTCGAGCCTTATATAAAATCACCATCAGGGTGAAGAATGAAGATTTGAAGGAATATGCAGTCTCTAAAGAAGAGCTGAAATTAGATCCGAAGAAAATCCAAGTAGATATGAATTGGCTAACTCCTAAAAGCATATTTGAGGAAGATGTCAAAAGCAGATGGCAGGAATGCAGTAGCAAAGACAAGCAGCGAGCAGGTGTGAGGAGGCGGAAAAAGAAATTCCAAACAGGTGATTTAGTCATGTATTTCAGAATGGTACCTATACTAAAATTCAGAAGAAGAACCACAAAGAGACGCCATAACAGACGAAAGTCCAAAGCAAGAAAAAGGAAAAAGAAAGCGCTAAAGAGAACCAGGAGTCAGACTCATTATCAGTGTTTGACCAAGTGGAAAGAGGAACCAGTGGAGGACGTCAGCGGAGCTCCAGAGAATGGGGATCAATTCCAAACAACCACTAGATCAGTTTTCTTCCCCGGGAGTCTGATGCAGGAGCATCGGGACGGGCCAGCAATGTGGGAAATTGCCCACATGTTGTGGATTGACAAATTGGATTTCATTTGCTGTTAATTTTAGAGTCGATTTCATAATTAGTTTGTTATTGTAATAAGTAAAATTCCTCTATTTAGTATTTGATTTGTTAGGCGCATCTTAATATTTCTGCTGGAATAAATTTATGGAGAATCACCTTATCTATCTGTTAGAATAATTAGTGGTATAACAGAAGCTAAAGAAGGCGCGATTCTGGTGGCAATTAATTGTAAACTGAAGATCTCTTGGAGCGTGTCAACGCCAATTCCTGTGGGCAATCTTGATTCAAATCGCATGAAATCTGGAAAATAGTGAACCGGTAAAGTCCATCGCGCCACTGTTGTCGTTTCGAATTCGACGGCTTTCTTGTTTACAACGGGAGTATGGATCAGTTAGTGAAGGCAAGGCTTTGAAGGAGCTGAACGCGAAAGCAGCACGAAAAAGTAGCTTTTGGGGGAACTGGATTGAAGAAAAGTGGTGAAAAGTAGTCTGCGGTTGATTGCTATTAAAAACATACGTATGGGAATTGGTTAGAAAAGTGATTACTCTGTTAAACACTTATGGGACTGGTTAGGATGGTGCCTATTCAATTTCAAAGTTCGTTGCAATTATAACGGAGATAGGTTAGGGAATTCTACAAATAAAAGGCGCATTATGTAATTATATATGGGGTTCTGGAATTGGCTCGTGGAGGGATAGATAGTGTGGTTTTTTTAATACCAATGTCTTTATAGGCCTGACGCTGTGTGTTAAACCAGCGTTTTGTTTTCGTTATTTTTTTATCCAGATCTCTTGTAAAATTCGTACCTGCGTTTTTAATAAAAATGGGATGACCAGTGCTATGTAGATAAACTGAGTTTATGATGTTTCTCATTCACTCAGATTTGATTTAAAAGAAAATTGTCATGCACAGATAGGTGTTGCAGTTTTTTTTGTTCTTCGTTTCATTTTATAAGAAGCATAGATAAATTCTTGAAATAAATATCTCCACGTTTTTTAAAACAAAAGCAGAAATGACAACGAAGCCTGTTAGCAAGATGGCTTTGGCCTATATTGTATGGATCGCCTTCGTGCTCTTGTTCATCAGAAAAACAGAGTATTTATGTTGGTAGATGGGCATTTTAGAAGTGTAGCAGATTGATATGTATGTAAACTAAGATATGTTTCTTGCATATTGAGATAAAGAATTTCAGGTACATTACGTACACTAGCCAGGTGAAATACATATTGATAAGGCCTTCTGTAGGGTGTGATGAGTGAGAATGGACAAACGTCCAACGCAGTTTGCTAAGTGGATGCTCATGGAATCTTCTAGAAACTTCTCTTATGACACTTTCTCTGAATTCACCCAAGGATGAGTAAGAGATCCAAGAAATCTCCAAATGGAACCAAGAACAACAAGTGGAATGACACTAATCAAAAACCCAGAGATGACTCAAACCCTTGCACACATCTATAAATGGATCCCTCATCTGAGAGATCTAGAGGCTAGAATTTTGTAATTTGCAAGGAAGTGTTGATAGTTTGTGGTTGAGAAAGAGCATTATATTGTTGGTGTGATCTTGCTTTTCATGAGGTGAAGAGGGCTTTGATGCTAGATCAGCTAGCTGGGTTGTAATTCTCCCTTCATATTGTTCTTTGAGTTTTCCTCCATACAATCGTGTATTTGTGAATATCGTTATTTGTGAATGCTATTGTATGTTCATTGTATTTATGATTCTACAATGCTTATGATATAATAGATCAAGATGCTTTGATAGTGTTTTGTTACTTTGTCTCTACAGGTATTCTCTAAAGCGGGATAAGTAGGAGAGGTCAAGGGGGAGAGAGATCAAGCAAGGAGTCAAGCGGAAGATCCAGGTTGGTTCCTTTGCCTCTCTCTTATCCATCATACATAGAGGAAATCCCGAATTTCTTTGATTGTTTGTTTCTAGGATAGCTGCCAATCCTAGAGGGCTAGCAGATCAAAAAGACACTAGTTTTCCCGGAAACACTACTATAAGGACTATTTTCTTTTCTTTGCACCTATAATCTTGGCAATCTTGTTGCAGAGACTTGTTGTCCTAAACTTTCCACCTGTTCATATATTGTGAGAGATGGATATGTTTTATCTATTGTTTCATTCTCTTGATTATTCAAAGATATTTCCTACATGAATTTTGCATCTCTTCTCACCACAAATTTCTTAGTGATTGGATTATATAGCCTATAGGCTTTGGATTGTTCACCTTATCTAATGAGGATGCATTTTTCACTCTTATTATCAAGTTTCTTCCTTAGATCTTATGAGATATATGCATTTGCAATAAAACCAAAATAAATAAAATGAGAGACACTTGACTTTGTGCCACTCCAGTTTATTGAGGTACTTTACCATTCATGTTATCTTTTGGATATATATTCATTATGTAGATTGAACAAGAAATGATTTTAACCAAAATATTATTGGAAAAAATTCTAGCTTTGAGAATACTCCTTGCCATGTTCATAATGGTATGATTCTATTGTGTAACCACTCCATTTTTATATGGACTATATTTGGTGGTAAACTTCCTTTTAGTTCCATGTTGTCTATAAATATTTGCAAACTACTTTGAGTCATACTCTCCTCCTCCATCTAATGTGAACATTTTGACATATTTTCCACTTTTTTGTTCTTCTACAACCTTAAACTCTTTGAAATTTGTGAATGTATCTAATTTACTTTTGAGAAAATACATTCAAACTTTCCTATTGAAATCATCAATAAATGTTAGAAAATCAAATCTTCCAGAAATGGACTAAGTTTTCATGGGTCCACATAATTGTGTGGAAAAGTTATACATGCTCCTTGGGTCTATAGGAGGTTGTGAAAATTTCAAGTTTCAAATCCTATTGTAGACAAAGGAAATAATTTTTCTAATTGTTATAATTTAACAATTTATCTGCTATGACAAATACCAAATAATTCAGACTACGACCTTCACAAACATGGAAAATAATAGCACTGAGAATTGAGAAATATTCTAGCACACACAAAAATTGACATGATTATTTTTGGACAAATGTCCTTGGAAAAACCCAACTTGGGAAACTGGTGCATCAGCTAAGGGTTTTTATTATTAAGCAACAATGAATTTATCTTAGTACAATCTAGATGTCGAATACTAGCTATTATGTAGAGAAAATATTGGAAAAAATATCTTGAGGGAAATTTATACCCTCACTCTGGTCAATCCTGATACTCGATTGTCACTGAAAATCAAGCTATCCACCTGGCTCTGTGAAAAATTTGTGTCACTCTAGCATAGTTTGCAGCATGCTCAACCCAGAACAATTGAATATCAGGATGTCATTCCTACTTCTTATTGGAAAAACGTTTATTCGGCCTTGTGGAACCTCTTACTAGCCTCTGGAACTGAAACTATCTTCCTTCACCAGCAAATCAAACTTCCCAATGAAACTTCTGCACATCTTCCTGGAGAAATTTCGGCCTCTCTACAAATGCATTCACTGGATCTAGAAATTCTTCCTCTAACCTCACTATCTTTGCCCATCATTGTCTCTGCTTTCTTCTGAAGCTTGAACTCTTCTGGCTACTATTTTTAGAAAATCAAACCCTTCATGTGTGTCAAGTATATTCTCCATCTACCCTTATACTTCTTCTTATAATCCTTTGTTCTTACCAGCCAGCTAGGGAAGGAGGTATTACTCTAGTGACCAATATTAAAACTTAATTAAGGGACCAAATTATTTCCATGTCGATCTATGTGATTTTCTAGATGATTCTCACCTTATCTCAATTAATTCTGATTAATTAACCACTTTTCCTAAATTTAGACTTACGAAATATTTAAAATAGGCTAATAATCTAATTGGGACACTTCTAGGTTGAATTTCCAAAAATGATTTATGGGTTATGGATAAATCCTATGCTTTAGCCTCTCTACAAAGTTTTGAGACTAGAACACCTCTGAAGCTACATAAACTAATAGAGGCTTCTAGAAAACTATCTCTTTGATGCTTACCAAGGATGCAACTTTCATAAGTTTTGTTTTCCTCATTCAATATGGGTACTCTTAACCATTGATTTTTTCCAACTAGAGATTAAGACACCTTAAAGGCATGCAAGCATACTTAACATGCCACAACCCAACTTCATTTATTATTGATACATTTTGTACATATGACTATGACATATTTATACTTTTTAGATTTAATGGGAGCATTCTATTCTTGGTCATTTGGACCTTTGAAACAAGTCTTTTACTAGGTTACTTATCTAAGATTGTACATGTGGAGTCTTTGAATCTAACATTATAACCATGTTAACTCAATCAGCCAATTCTTAACAAATTAACAAATGCTTAATATTGATACAAAAAATACATCATTGATATCCTTCTTCTCATTTTTCGTAGTTAACATAAACATGACACCTTTTCATATAGCCTTAACACGATGATCATATCCTAATGTAATTTCATATTGAAAAGAGTTATCAATACTAGAAAATAACTTCTTGTTATCTACTATGTGACCATTGCAACCACCATCCAACAATTGAAGATCCTTGTTGTGCTCTTCTTTAGGAGTTTGACACGAGATGAACATTGAATTAGTTCTCCCTTCTTCAGTGTTGGAGATATTTTCTCTACCCTTAGTTAGGTCTCATTGCTTCTTTCTTCATTCACTTTCGTAGTGGCCATATCTTTTGTAGTAGTAACATTGTATCTTGGACTTTTCCATCCATCTTCTTCATCTCCTCCTCTGATTCTAAGAGTTTCTATAATTATTTGATTGTGTTGACTATTTTGGTGTTTGTCTTCCTTATGTTTGATGATTACTTTTTTCATTGACATTTGTCTTTGCTTCCTATGCGTCTACATATACCAATGTATGTTTAACTCTTAAACACATGTTCTAAAGAGTCCTCTTCCATGCCAATTCTTGATTCATGGGATAAAAATGATCCCATAAATTCTTCTACTACCAGTTTGGATAGAACTTTGGAAATCTCTATGCAAATGACAAACACCTCAAACTTCTTAGGTAGGCTCATAAGAAATTTATCCACAATTTTTTTATATTAAATCATCTATCCATGATTCCTGATTTAATTCACAATTCCTATCACTCTAGTCATGAACTTGTTAATATTCTTTGCCTCCTTCACCTTCAATATTTAAAACTCTTTCTCGAGGGCTTCAAGCTTCACAGACTTCACTTTTTCATTACCTTGCTACACTAATTCCATAATATCCCAAGCTTTCATTTTGTTGGATGCTCCCATCATCCTATGAAAAAATGAGTCGTCCATTGAACTCTAAATCTAGAACTTGGTTTTTTTCTCATTTTTCCTTATTTCTACAACATGATTTTTTTGGGCATTGAACATGCTCTGCAGAGTTGCTTGGTTTGACTATGTGAATCTTTTAGGTCCCTATAATATTAGTGTATTCCCCTTATTATTATTATTATTATTATTATTATTATTATTATTATTATTGTATCCCCCTATTGTTATTGTTGTGCCTATGTATCCCCCATGTTGTTATTGTTGTGCCCAATAGAAGCCCACTATTGTTATTGTGCTACTCGTACATAATTATTGTTATGTACGATCTGATTATATTGTGACCCCTTAGACTCCTATATATACCAAGGAGGTCTTACCATTTGTATCATCTAAGAATTGTTCATTTATGTAATGTAAAGGAGGTTTCCCCCTCAAAGAGGATAGTTTTTAATTCATTGACCTATCTTTTCTTATGCTTTGTGACTTGGTTGCATAATATTTGGTGTCAGAGCTTTGAATTCTAGGGTTTCTCTTCTTCAAACATGTCATATTGGAATTTTCACTATATTTTTTTTCTACGAGGCTTCAAAAGCTAAAATTGCAACCACGTGGAGCCTAAATATTTAATAACTTCTTGTACCAATTCTAGATCTCGGTTCATTATATTTTTGGAGATATGATCCAAGGAAATTAGGTTTTTTGCAAGCTCCAGAATTCCATCTCAAATAGGAAACCTAGGGAAAATCATCATAACTTTCCCTCTGAGCATCAGATTTGAATTTTGTAAAAATTTACTCAAACTGCATGGATTGTAGGTTTTGGGTTATCATTTTTAGGGCCTAATGTTGGAACAATGACACAGGAACTCCATACAAGTTTTCTCTAATGAACCAATCTATAATCAGGTCGACGTGGGATATTGGGCATAACTCTTTGTTGAAGAATCCAATATCGGTATGACTTGTGGCATTGGAAAGAAGAGTCATATGGATACCACAAGGCAAAAATTTAGACCTTGGAGATCCAAAATTATAGATATACAATAGTTTCAATATCAAGTTCCTAAAAAGCAAGAAAAATGTGTGTATTTTTTAAAAACATTGCATAACTTTTGTTTGGAAAATAAGTTTGAAGTGATTCAAAGGGCATAGTGAAATATAGATATCATTGTTTGATTCCAAAATGCCTCGAAGAAAAAAATGAACACGCCTATTATGACACATGAAGAAAAGGAAGAAATGCAACATGATATATCAAAATTACGCGACCAGGTGCAAAAAATTTTAGTCTCGCAAAGAGTAACCAAAAATGAAATGGAAGCTAAGATGGATGGCTTGAATAACAGTTTAAAAGAAAGCATGGAAGGTTTGAAGGATGGATTAAAAGCAGACATGGAAACTACGATGGATGGTTTGAAAGCAAACATGGAAGGTTTGAAGGAAGGTTTGACAAAGTTGCTACAAGAAGTGTTTCCTAGTGGAAAAAAAGGTATTCCATGAAATTCATGATGAGAAAAAAAGGAATGTTAATCATGACTTTAGAGACTCGAATTTTATATTGAAGGCCAACCACATTCCAAAGATCGATATGAGGAATTTTGATGGAAATGATCTTGTAACACGGATACTACATATGGAGCAATATTTTGATCTCCATGATGTGCAACACACACAAAAGGTATGTATTACATCTTCATATTTAGAACCTAGTTAGTTTGTATGGTATCGATGGCTCTGTTATCATAAACAACTTGTCACTTGGTCATTTTTTATGGAGGAAATGATAGCACATTATGAGGATACAAAGAGAAACATCTTATTTATTCAATTGATAAATCTCAAACAAAAGGGTTCAATGGCAGAGCACATTGAGGACTTCCAAAAATTGAATATCAGGGTAATTGGCATTCCAGAGGAGCATATGGTTGATTTCTTCATAGGGAATTTGAAGGATAACAAGTTTGCCTTTGGGAACCTGATTCATTAGAGAAGGCATTCAAGGTGGCAAGAAAAGTTGAAAGAAAAATTATGACAACAAGGAATTCTACCACTCATAGCTATAAAGATGGAAGTGTTTTTTCTCCTAGCCTTCCGCAACCTACAAGGTTGATGCCACAACAATTGGAGGAAAAAGAAGAAAAAGGGATTTGTTACATTTGTGATAAAAAATACACTAAAGGTCATAAGTGTGCTAAGAATAAATTATTTTGCATAGATGGCAAAGAGGAGGAAGAAAATGAACAAGAAACATCAAAAGAGGAGGATATACACTAGGAACCAACCCCAGGGAAAGAACAAATGAATCTAACCATACCCGTAATGCATTGGAAGGAATTACCACTCCTTAAATTGTCAAGATAGAAGTATATATCAAGAAGAAAAAGGTAATAACTGTGCTTATTGATTAAAGTAGTAGTCATAATTTTATTCATTGTAAGATAGCCAAGGAATTGAATTGCTTCCTATAACCAACACCAGAGTGTCAAGTGATGGTTGCAAATGGAGGAACTAAAAATTTCTCTAGAAAGTGCCATAATATCAAGATAACCATGAGTGAATATGTATTGAATAGTGCAATGTTTTCCATTCCAATGGGTAGTGTTGATGTTGTAATATGAGTCCAATGGTTACAATCATTAGGGATGATAACTTTTAATTTTCAAGATCTTTTCTTCAATATTTTTTGGGAAGGAAAAGAAGTTGAATTAATGGCTATCATAGGGAAACCATGAAAGATAATCAACTCTAATGGCATGATAAAGATTCTGAAGAAAGAACATCAGGGTGTAGTTGCACAATTATGCTAACTAGAGGTTCAAACATCGAAATCATCTATTTCTCTGAATCTCCAAAAAGCCTTGGAAAATCATTCCAAAGTATTTGAAACTCCCAAAGGCCTCCCACCTATTCGTGATCATGATCATGCTATTCATTTGAATCCAAGAACTATGCCTCCAAACATAAGACCTTACAGATATCCCTATGTCCAAAGGAGTGAAATTGAACATATGGTTGTAGAAATGCTAGAGGTTGGTAAAATTCAACCTAGTCAAATTTTTTTCTCTGTTCAATTAGTATTGGTGCACAAAAAGGATGGATCATGGCATATGTGTCCAGATTATAGGGAGCTCAACAAGCTCACTACTAAAAATAAATTTCCCATTGATGTCATCGATGAATTGTTGGATGAATTACATGGAGCAATTTACTTCACCAATTTGGATCTTCATTCAAAATATTATCAAATTAGAATAAATACTAAAGACATTATGAAAATAATATTCATAACTCATGATAGTCATTATGAATTTTTAGTCATGTTGTTCGGCCTTACTAATGCACGATCCACATTTCAAGGTTTGATGAATTCCATTTTCGAACCCTTCCTTAGAAAATTTGTGTTAGTATTTTTTGATGATATACTAATCTAC
>APFE030883068.1:0-25907 GCA_000404065.3 Pinus taeda
GAGAGGAAAGGGGGGTAGGGGGAGAGAGAGACATAGATAGATATGGAGAGAGAGTGTGTAAGTTTAGGGGGTCAAATAGAGATATAGAGAATGAGAGACAACAGGAGATAGAGATATATATGGAGGAGGAAAAGATGTGCTTACACTGAAATCAATGCACACAATTAATCTGGTTACATCTGGTTGCACATCATACATCTGGTTGCATCAAACTAGAAATCAACATCTACACTAAAATCAATGCATCTAGTGCAAACAATCAAATAGGATTAGAAATCAATATCTACACTGAAATCAATGCATCTAGTGCAAGCAATCAAATAAGATTAGAAATTAATATCTACACTAAAACCAATGCATCTAATGAAAGCAATCAAATATGAGTAGAAATAAACATGTATGCTGAAATCAAAGCATCTAGTGTAGGGTATTAAATAGGATTAGAAATAGACATCTACCCTGACATCAATGCATCTAGTGCAAGCGATAAAATAGGATTAGAAATAAATATATACATTGAAACTAATGCATCCTATGCAAGAAATCAAATAGGAGTAGAAATCAACATCGACACTGAAATCAATGCATCTAGTGTAAGGTATTAAATAGGATTATAAATCGACGTCTACACTGAAATAAATAATATAGTGCATGTGATCAAATAGGATTATAAATCAACAACTAAATTGAAATCAATACATCTATTTGAGTGAAAATCTAAAATATTCATGACTTTCTAGATCTAACTTCTATGTTTGTATTTGTCTTTATGTGTCTCTTTCTTCTTCCCTCTTTCTCCACCTTCCATTATGTTTCTATCTCCCTCCCCCTCTCCTCTCTCCCCCGTCTCTCTCTATCTGCCTCTCCCTCCCTTTCTCTATCTTTCTCTTCTTCCCTCTCTCCCCCTGCCATCTATATCTATACCTCCCCCCATCTCTCCTTATTTTTCTCTGTATCTCAACCCCCTAAACACATGTCACACTCTCTCTCTCTCTCTCTCTCTCTCTCTCTCTCTCTCTTCTCTCTCCTCTCTCCCACACTGAATCTCCATCTCTCCCTTTCCACTCCCTCTACACCTTTCTTTCTCTATGTCTTTCTTCCCCTCCAACTCCATCTCTCTCTCCTCTCTCTCACGTCCTCTCTCTTTTCCCGTCCTTTCTCTCCCCTTCTTTCCCACCTCCCTCTGTCTCTCCCCCCATAATACACACTCTCTCTCCACCCTCCAACATTTTCACTATCTCCCTCCCTCTCTCCTTCTCTCTCTTCCCCCTCTTTCCCTATCTTTATCCTCTCCTTTTCTCTCTCTTCCCTCGTCTCCTATCTCCCTCATTCCATCTTAATCTCTCCCTTTTCACTCCCTCTCTCTCTCTCCACCTCTATCTCTCAATGTATTTGTTCTTCACTCCCTCTCTTTCCCTCTCCAAATCCATCTCTCTCCACCTCCTCTCTCTATTTCTCTCTCTCTCTCACTATCTCTCCCACCTCTATGTCTCCCTCCCCGAATCTATTCCCCCTTCCATATAACTCTATTTCTTAAATATGATCCCATTATATTGTATTTAAGAGTATCTCAAAAAAAATTGGTTGTAAAATATTGAATCTATATTTTGGATCAATCATGTTAAAGAAAATACAAGAATAAAAAACTTAAAAGAATCATGCACCATGTTTCCTCTATCATTGTAAATCACTTTGTTTTATATAAATTTCACATATGCATATATAAAACTATTGTCATTTTTTAGGTTATTATAACCTCCATTTAATCTCTATGGGAATATTGTTAGTAGTCGTGAGGATGGAGGGTTTAGATATACCTAAAAAATAATTGTAACCATTTTTTTCTTAAATTTAATTAAAAAAAGTTATAAAACTAAATTAAAATAAAGTTTTTGTAAAATAATTGATTTTGAAATAAGTTATGATTTTTGGGCATGTGGTATTGATAAGCAATGGTATTGGCCCATGGTATTGTAAAAAAGTAATTAAAAACCTAGATCCATAACATAATAATCAAAAGTCCAGATAGCCCATGGTATTGATAAACCATGGTAGTAGCCCATGGTATTATAATTTTCTTCCATCCTCTCCCTCTCTATCTTTCTCTTATGGGTATTGGCCCATGGTATATGTTACCCAATATTTATAACCACCCCCACCTAATAAATAGTGGCCAAGGGTGGGGGAAATACTAATTAAAATGTAGTATTATAAATTTTACCTAATATTTCACGTCACACCCCACCCTAAATATTACATTCTACTCAATATTTCCCCTCACTCCTACTAATTTTATAGTTGGTTTTGTTTACTTTTAAATTAAAAATATAAATAAAAATTGCAATAAGAAGTGAACCCCTTGAGGGGGAAATATTGGGTAAAATGTAATATTATAGTATTATATTTTATCCAATATAACTTAGTAAAAAGTGGATGGAGGTAGGCAAAATATTAGATAAAATGTAATAATTACATTTTTCCTCATATTTCCCCAAGTGCCAACATATCCATATTTTAATTTTTTTTTACTTTATAAGCTACATAGATTTAATGCCATCATTTTCTACAACTAATTATGTATCTAAATATAACATCAAACTAACACGAATCTAGGCTGGTTTAATCCCCCCTTAAATAGATGGATGGAGGTAGGCAAAATATTAGATAAAATGTAATAATTACATTTTTCCTAATATTTGCCGAGTGCCAACATATCTATAATTTTTTTTTTACCTTTATAAGCTACATAGATTCAACGGCATCATTTTCTACAACTAATTATGTATCTAAATATAACATCAATCTAACATGAATCTAGGCTAGTTTAATCCCCCCTTAAATAGATTATATTCCAAAGGAATTCTATAAGTCAATACCATGGATTTTTAAAACCATGGGTCAATACCATGAGCCATTTTTTTTTTATTTAATTTTTATAGGGTTTTTTTTGTTATTTTATTTTTAATTTCAACAGGTTACAATGTTTACATTACATTAAGTTACATATCTCTACCATATTTTAATTTTATTTTGACCTAGTCAAAGTGTTACACATTTCTAGCATACTATAGACATTAGATATCGGCTCAACGAAGAAATTACATTTATCCCTCATACTAAAATGTTTTTTTTTGTAATTAATTTATCTCATTTTATAAAGTTTGATGCAAAATAAAAGTGAAAATTCAAGTATTTAAAAATCGCTGACATTGATTTTAAAGTAACGCTACACACAACATCTCTTGCATATACATATATTAAAGTAGTAACATTACACACAACATCTCTTGCATATACATATATTAATGTAACGTTACACACAACATCTCCACACACACACACACATATATTAATTTTTTTAATGTAACGTTACGTCACAACATCTCTCTCATGTACTGGGTTGTAAATCACCTCTCAGCGCAATCATAAAAAATTACTAACACAAATTTTCCAAGGAAGGGTTTGAAAATGGAATTCATAAAACCTTGAAATGTGGAAGGTGCATTAGTAAGGCCAAAAGGCATGAACAAAAAATCATAATGACCTTCATGAGTTTTCAATGTTGTTTTAAGAATATCTTCAGTCTTCATTCTAATAGTGAGCGTGTTGAGCTTCCTATAATCTGGACACATACACCATGATCCATCCTTCTTGTGCACCAATACTACTGGAGCAAAGAAAGAACTTTGGCTAGGTTGAATTATACCAGCGTCTAACATTTTTGCAACAATATGTTCAATTTCACTCTTTTGGGCATAGGGATATCTGTAAGGCCTAATGTTTGGAGGAAAACTTTGTGGAATCAAGGGAATAACATGATCATTATCGCGGATAGGTGGGAGGCCTTTAGGAGTCTCAAATACCTTGGAATGATCGTCCAAGAATTTTTGGAGACATGGAGAAATAAACTATTTCGATGTTTGAACCTCTGGTGAGCATAATTGTGAAATTACAACCCGTTGTTCTTTCTTAAAAATATTTGTCATTCCATTAGAGCTTATTATCTTCCCTGGTTTCCGTGTGATACCCCTTGATTCAATTTCCTTGTGATACCCCTTGGTTCCTTGAGTCCTCCTTTGGTTAATGAAGCAAAGTTTCTCTAACCCACCTTCTTCCCTTTGGTATACAACCTTCAGACCTGACAGAGAGGGATATTTGTCTATTGCATGGTTTTATTCATAGACAGAGAAGAATTCTATGACATTTAGTGGGCACTCATTCCTAAGGTATCTCTTAATGCATCTAAGGCAGAAGATAGTTGGTTCCCTTTCTGCTTCCTCTTTCTTCCTTTTAATTTTCATAATATCCATTTGTAGGGAAAAGGTATGCAACATTTCACTTTTAAAATAATCCAACATACTTCTTATCTCATGTTTGATGGATGACGTAGAGGGAGATGAACTAACCAAGCCTTGGCTAGACCTACCCTTTTTCCTAGCAACCCTAGAGTGATTCTTGAATATTGTTTTAATGTCATCATAAGGCAATTGGTAGATGTCTCCTCCAGACAACATGTTGAGGGATTCCATTACATTTTCCCCTCATGTTTAATGGATGACGCAGAGGGAGATTAATTAACCAAGCCTTGGCTAAACCTACCTTTTTTCCTAGCAACCCTAGAGTGATTCTTGAATATTGTTTTGATGTCATCATAAGGCAATTTGTAGATGTCTCCTCCAGAAAACATGTTGGGGGTTTCCATTACATCTTCCATGATCCCTCATAGAAGAAATAACTTGAGTGACTCAGGGTCAATGGTACATTAGCCCTCCTATAATTGATTAGTAATCTTTCCTCATAGTCCTCTAAGGATTCATCTAGTCCTAGGGTCATCCTAAATATTTACTCCTTTGTTTCTTTGGACCTATGGTAATCCCTATACTTGTCATTGAAGGCTTGCTGCATTTGGGCCCATGTAGTGATGCTTCCTCCGAGTAAACTCATAAACCGATGCAAGGATGAATATTTGAGGGTAGATGGAAACAAATTTAGCTTCTATTCATCAGAGGAATCATCATAGGTCCTCCAGAAAACAACAAATTCAAGCATGAAGGTGTCAAGATCCACAGAGGTTAGGCCATGGGAATTTGGAAGGGTAGCATGGCTTATATTCTTCACTCTAGCCTCCCCATTGGTTTCTCTTATAGGAAAAATCTAATTTTGTCTATTTTCAGCCATGGTTTGGGTAGGTGAGATAGGCTCTTCTTCCCTTATGGGTTCCTCAAAAATTTCAAGTTGCTAACTTAGAGGGTCTTCTAACTCCCCTATATTCAAAGAGGAAAGTTCACAATCACTATAGAAGAATAAAGGTTTACTTATTGACGGGGTGGGGGTTTTTGGTAAGAATTTTCCTTGACTGTCCCTACTCCTATGAGGACTAACTCTGTTTTTTTTTTTTGCCTCTTTTTCTTTTGAAATTTCAAATCAATAAACCTAATGCAAAATAGAAAGAGAAAACAATAAATCCTAAGTAGAAACAACACCTACTTGGATATTGCCCCGTCAACGGCGCCAAAAAGTGATGAGCCCTGGTATTGCATCAAGGATGTTGCAACTTCCAAGGTTCTCAACTTAAATGATCAAACTGTGGTTCGTATTGTTGAGAAATCTAGGGCATCAAGATCAAGTGATTTCTCTTCTATTAGTAACTTCTTGTGAATTCTTTTTACTTTCTTAGATTAGGATCTTTCTTTACTTAGATTATTAGTGCCCATTTTCATCAAGAAACTAACAATGTATAAATCA
The DNA here is from genome assembly GCA_000404065.3 of Pinus taeda. Taxonomy (NCBI): domain Eukaryota; kingdom Viridiplantae; phylum Streptophyta; class Pinopsida; order Pinales; family Pinaceae; genus Pinus; species Pinus taeda. The sequence continues at coordinate 5,746 of APFE030883068.1, forward strand.
TAAAGAGACAAGAGACACAGAATATAGGCTATCATCCAGGGCTGAAACCTCTCCTACTTGAGAGTAAAACCCGAAAAAATTATTCTTCTTATAGAGATTTCAATTAACGAATACCAAGACCAAGACCCTTGACCTATTTTCCACTCTAAGACCAAGACACAAGTTCCCTTGATGAGATCCTTATACAATAACAATCAACCTTCTGATCCTTCCCTTTTCTCGGCTCCTCTTCCACTTCGACCTCCTTCTGCTTCAAATCTTCGACCTCTTTGAATTAGGTCTGCAATCTTAATTTAAACCCTATCTCATGTACACGACCTTATCTTATGCTTTCACTTTCTTCGTTTTGGTTAGGGTCTTCTTCTAGCTTGTCTCAGCTTCCCTCATAACTTGAACTTATCCCAATTTGGTTACCTTGAACCTTGGCCTTACTGCAACTTCTTCTTCGCACGTGTGACAACAAATCCTCACTAAAATAAACCCAAATTTGAAGCTAATAACTTCACTTTATTTCTTTCTTCCTTCGTTGATTGTTAGGATTCATTTTAGGTGATTTTCGCACTTCTGGATTTCAAAACTTCTTGACCGAAGAGTTGGTCCTGAAATAATGTCAAGTTTCCCTATTTACAGTTGTTTCCCATGCTAATTAGACGACATGACATGTAGGTGAACCGACGTGTCTTTTGATGCAGATATTGTTATCCTTCTTGAAGTCGTCTTGTAGAAGTAGACATTTCATGGTCTTGGAGGGCCTTCCTATACATTTAAAGACTTATACACAAATGTAACATGCCCAAGAAGGGTCCTTCAAACACGACATAGAATCAAATTAACTTTTATGACTAGATGACAAATCCTAAACACTCACAATGGGAGACATCACTAAAAATAAAATTCCTCTCTCATGAAATCCATGAGTCCAACATTACAATAATAATTTTATTTTTCTTCTTTTCATCAATTACATAAAATCAAAATTACACGTCATTATGAAGACCAAATCTAGTTACACTTTTCAACACTCCCTCTTAACTAGGGAGGTATGCATAATGGTACTCGGTCATTCTCAATCTGAATAATTTCTCATAAAAAGAGTCGGATTGGTAACCCATCTGTGTAGCATCATATCGACCAACATTGTCACATAGCAAGGCCTTGACTAACAAATCTATCTCTCCATAAGATATGAGCACAATGCTAGCAAGACCAATGATGTATAGACAACCTCATTATTGTCTCTCTCGGAACACCCCACCCGAGTTCTCAGGGTGTGTTCCACCAGGACTATTCTTGTCTTGGATTCCCAGTCCTCAAACAATATTGGTCCTCTATGATTACTCTAATGTTGGATTCCCTAGCTCATCCTCAAAGAGTATCAGATGCCAGATGTTTACCCAACCCTCCATTTTACCTTCCCAAGTGAATACAAGAATGATGTGTTTATCTCTCCCTCTTAATTAGGGAGGACATATCTATTCCAATAAAGGAATGTACCTAAGCTCCCTCCTAGCTTAGGAATTTTGCTTCACAGTTTCTACAAGGTAAGAAACTTGTTTTCAGGCTCCCTCTTAATTAGGGACCTACAACAACTCCTTAGGTGGAGATGATGGGACAACCAGCTTCTTGAAGAACTCCTCTTCACGATGTCATGAGCTTCTTTTTCGTTATCTAGGAGTCTTCATGTTTGGGACTTCTTCATAGGGCACAAACCATCCATCACTTTCATCCATGAGTTAGTCATGTCATCATCGGAAAATGATCCATTAGTCCATATCTAGCCTTCCTTTATGCCATGCTACCTTCTTCATGCCATATTTCCTTAAGGATATTTCATCCTACAACATGAGCATCAGTGGTGGAAGACATCCATAGATCTTCCCTTGCCAGACCTACATAAGCCCATCTAGATATTTGTTCAAAAATAAGAAATGAACACTTAAATCAATATTAGATTTGTGATAGTTTTTCATCATGACATATTATATTTTGTATCAGCATCATGCATGCATATTGACACATATCCCAAAGATATATATTGTCAAGGGTCTCTTTCTTTTTCAGACTCCACGAGAGTCTTCATATATTTCATGGAGATATCCTAGTCAAATATTTTTGGTATTTGGATGTTGATTTCCTTTTCTTTTTTTTCATGGTTTCATATCCCATAATTTCTTCCTTCCTTTCTTCACACATTTCATTCCGAGGAACTTCCAATCAAATTTCCTCAATTATAGTCAACCAAATCATATTACATATGAGGACTTATTATATTGATTTTTTCTAGTGAATGTGTGACCCATGCATTTCTGCATTCCTTCGAAGGAAGAGATCCTTCCTTTGATTATGCTCTCAATATGGAGCATTGATCCATGTTACCTGCAACCATATGACATGACCCTTCAATATAGACTGTAAGCATACATACCTAATTTTCCTTTGGGTCATCCAGAGTTCCTGCAACCACTTCCTTGATTGAAAAAGCATCAATCCCTTGATCTGCTTCTCCTTTTATGTCATCATACCATCATCCAATGAATTCCACAAGTTTGGAATTCTTGATGAAACACTTGCTAACTCTCTTGATCGGTGACCCTTTCAACAAATATTCCATCAGCGAATATTAAGGATCTAGAGTATCCTCATTTAGCAAATGTTTCCTTTTTTACTAATGTATGATGAGATTTGACCTGGATGACCTTTTTCTTTCTTTTCCATAAGTGCCACTTATGTTTCCAATGAGGTTCCCAAGAGCTATATGCTTCATTGATGACTTCCATAGATTCCAACCATGCTTCTCTATGATGATGTCCATATCACTTGCTTTCCATGCTTCTATGATGCCATGATGCATCCCATCATTTTCTTAGTGAATTATGATAGCCATATCTTACAATAGAAGACGTAGGAATTTGAAAAGAACTTATGTGAGGAAGATTATCTCAATCATAATAGAGATCTCTTACTTCTCTTTCTTGGAATTCTTCTTTTCAACTTCCTCCACTTCTTCTATGATATGGTATTCTTCTCTTCCGCTTTTGTTATTATCATTTTTAATCTTAGCACAATCTCTTTTGTAGTGCCCATATTCTTGACACCCATAGCTTTGAATCTTAGACATGTCCCTTTTTTACTTTCGAGAACCAAACTTCCCAAATTTTCCCTTTCTTCTTATTACTGTAGCATAATCTTCATTTTGCTCACCTACTGCCACATCAGATTTGGACTTTAGTCTAGATTCTTGAATCTTGCACAATGACCATTGATCCTGGAATGGAGTAGCTTCTTTCTTTACATAAATACTCGAAGTAAAGTTACCACATTCCTCCGGTGGTGCATTTAGTACAACTGTATTCATTTCTCTATCAGACATGACTTCTCCCAGATCTTGAAGTTGATCCTAGATCTCAAATATCCTCATAAAGTATGAGGCTATTCCATCTTCCCTTGACATATTCAGCTTGTAGAGTTCTTGCCTTAATGAGATGACTTCTCCAGCAGTGCTTACAGAATACAACTCTACCGGTTTATCATATATATATTTTGAAGCTTCGAGTTTGGATACATATGGGATGAAGGGATCCTTGATAGATACTATGAGAATCCTTTGAGCCCTAATGTAACAGCCCTGGTAAAAATTTCATGTTATAAATTTTAATAAAGGAAAAATAAGACCATGGGTAAAGGACACTTATTCCAAGCTGAAAGTTGGGAAAATATATCCTAGTGGGCATCATTGGATGTGTGTTTCGGCTAAGGAAAATTGTCAAAGGCTAAGGAAAAGTCATTAAAAGGAAAAAGGGACATTTTTGGCACATTTATTTATGAAATAAAGGAAAATAGGAGAAAAGGAAGGTGAAAGGTCACAGATTGCATGTGACGAGGAAATTGAAGGAAAATAATGAAAAATGAAGAAAGTAGAGGCCTCATTAATAAAAAGGCTTCTGAGGACCAGTTCATGGCTTTTGTTAGCTTCAACATGGGAACAATCTCATTATTCACTCTCTCTCTCACTCTTGGTCACTTATAGTTTACTTGGAGCGCTCTAGTTTGGGGCATGGCAAGGAAAAGAAAGCAAAGGAAAGGAAGGCAAGCAAGGATCAAGGAAAGGAAAGTAGGATTCAAGCAGAGTCAACAAGAATACTTGCAAGTAACCTTTTGCATGTGTGATTTCCTAGCTGGTTTGGACATGCATGGATATTCATGTTGGTGTATGGTTCCCTTGTTGTCGGTAGCATGGTTTTGTCGGTTTATGATAGTGGATTTCAGCCTAGCCTAGCCTTATTACGGATGCCACGGTATGTTGGCATGCTTATTTCTGTTTGTGAGCTTTGGTTTGTTGGATGGATTTCGAAATTTGAGGCAAAGGTGGTCTCAAGTTCCATTCCCAAAGGCCTAGGAATCCCTTGACCAATTTTGGCGAGATACACAATAAATCTTGAGGGAGCAGACTCGGTTTAGGGGGCTAGTGATCTGGGTTTGGATTGTGGTAAAGCCTAAGAGACAAGGAGGTGAAAAATTTCTCAAGGATAGTGATGGATTCTGGATGGCATTCCAAGTTTTGTTCGGTTGTGCTTGGAGCACGAGTTTTGGTGTGATCACAGTTTGATGAGGGTGGAGGTGGTTTAACCTTTGGATTCCCTTGTTTGTTCTTGGATTGCTTATTCCATGAGATCCCACATTCATGCTTGGAATATGGAATGAGGGTGATTGGATGAAAGAGAGATTTGGTTCAGCCATGTCTATGGTCGGGTGGTACGTGTAAGTCTTGAACCTAGGTTGATTTTCCTATGAGTAATAAAAGCTAATTTTTCTTACTTTTGAACTGATTTATATGTGGATTTAATGGTTGTCTTATCTCTGATATTTACATGGTTTAATGCTGGTTATAAGCATGGTTATGTGACGGGTTCATTTCATGGTTATTTCATGTATTTAATTGTAACTATTAAATGGATGGATGCAAGACCTAATTGATGATGTAGTAGTTCAATGTAGAAGTTGTTTCAGTCATTTATGCTTTGTCTTGTATCCTACACCTGTAGGTTGCATTGATGCCAAGTGTTTGACAGAATTTCAGTCCCAATTGGGGATGCTCAAGCCTAGTCCTAAGGTTGATTTTGTTTTAAGAGCATTGTTATCATGCCTTTAATGAATTTTGAAAGTTACAACAAGTTGTGGGTAGAGACCAAGATTCTGGGTTAGAAAAGTGGCTTAAATCCGAGGGTCGCTGGCATGTAACTAGCACTCTTGGTCCACAGTCACTAGCAGACAGGCCTATGAGAGTGACTTTAGGTTTTTGGTCACTCCCTTTCCTTAGCATGAAAGCAACTATGGCCTAAGAGGTCAAGAACAACAGTGGGACCTAGGGACAATCTGTCTCAGTGGCTGACTTGTCTCCTGAGGGTTTTGTTGATGAGATTGGATGATTGTATGTGATGTTTTGTCGATTCCACTTCCTTAAAGTCACATAGGAGATCGAATCTAATCATAATATCCTCTCTTCTCATGTTTATCCCTGTTGGCATGGTTACTTTGGGTAGACCTGGGAGGGGGTGTTACAGGGTGGTATCAGAGCGTGTTGCGCTCTCCTTGGGTCATATCTGGTGCTGTAGATATGGGTAAATGTGTTGGTCATGAATGCATGTCAATTGCATGTGTGCCTTTTACACTTGCATCCCATTTGCTTGTTGCACTGCATCATATTGATCATGGTAGAAGTAGGGTTATCATGAGGATCTTGATGTCGATTTCATGGAATGAATCGTCATGATTATATGACCGGTTATATGAATATATGCAGCTTGATTACATCCTAGTATGTTGGGTTTCATTCTTTATTATTGATTACATGTATCAGTCTTGTAGGTTGATTACAAGAATTGATCACTTATACTCGACTACATGCGGTTATGCGTATGTGTAGTTGATTAGGCATTTCTTATGTAGGTTGATAGTTGCATGAGGAAATGTGTACAATGGATTAATGGTTGTTCTCATGCAGGAGGTCATAACATGCATTGTTGATATGGCCTTTCATTGATGACTAAACCTAGCTAGTATGATGTTTATGTGATGATACACTTATTTGATATATGTCTATATGTTATTATGGTTATGTTATACATGTATCACATTGATTTAATGATCTTGCTGATCCATATTTAAACAGGAACACAACAAATTACAGAGATAACCATAAACACAAAGATGCAACGGAAATAATACTTCATTTCAGTAATGTAAAATACTGAAATATGCTTATAGACAGAGTTGGAAATAAATCAGCTAGGGCAATGGTAGCTTATCTCTGAGAAGAGATGTGGCGGCTACATGCCTCTGAACTGTGTTACAATGAGGCTCGAAGGCCTATTTATTGTTGAGAAACAATGGAAAACTCTCAACATTCCAAAACCTAACCCTAGAAGATGAAACACCAAACTGTGGGCCCCGTTTTGGGTAAATTGGTACATCAAATTCTCGGGGTCGTAACTTTGGCATACAATCTCCATTTGACGCGCACATTATATCGCTAGAAAGATCTATCCATGGACCCATGGGGGCAACTCCAACATCGAAATCACCTTACAGGATTAGCACACCAGAGTTGGTTGAGTTAAAGTTGGAATTGAATGAAATGTTGGACAAACGATACATCAGACCCAGTGTATCACCTTGGGACGCACCAGTGTTGTTTGTAAAGAAGAAATATGGTACTCCCAGATTATGCATTTATTACAGGTAGTTGAACAAGGTGACGATCAAGGACAGGTACCCTTTGCCAAGAATTGATGATTTGTTTGATCAGCTAAAGGCAACAGTGTTCTCTAAGATTGACTTGAGATCGGGATACCATAAGGTGCACATCAAGGAAGAGGATATCTTCAAGACTGCGTTCAGGACCACGTATGGGGATTATGAGTTTGTTGTTTTTCCATTCAGTTTGACTAATGCTCTAGCTACATTTATGTGTTTGATGAATAGTGTGTTGCGTTCATATTTGGACAAGTTTGTTATTGTATTCATTAATGACATACTGATATATTCTAAGAATGAGGAAGAACATGTCGAACATTTAGCAGCAGTGTTGAGGTTGTTGATAAAGCATCAGTTGTATGCTAAAATTAGCAAATGTAGCTTCTTTTAGACAAGGGTATATTACTTGGGACATGTTGTCTCCAAGGAAGGCATTGCATTAGATCCAGAAAAGATAAGGGCCATCATGGAGTGGGTAGCTCCTAAGAATGTGGATGAGGTGAGATTTTTCATGGGATTGGTAGGTTACTACAGGAGGTTCACTGGGAACATCTTATGCATTGCATATCCTATCTCATCATTGCAGTGAAAAGGAAAGAAGTTTGAATGGATAGCAGAATGTGAGGATGGTTTGAGCAACTTAAGGAGTTATTGACACATGCACTAGTGCTAAATATTGCGGATCTAGACCAGGAGTCTATAGTGTGTATAGATGCTTGCAAGAGAGAACTTGGTGGAGTTCTCATGCAAGAAGGACAGGTAGTGTGCTATGAGTCACAAAAACTGAAGGAGCACGAGCAAACTATCCAATGCATGATCTTGAGATAACAGATATCATACATGCATTAAAGGTGTGGAGACATTAACTTATTGGCAGGAAGTTCACATTGATGAGCGATCGCAGTGGGTTGAGGTATTTGTTTGACTAGCCGAACTTGAATGTTAGGCAAGCTAGATGGTTGGCTACCCTTAGTGAGTTTGACTTCAAGATCAGATACATCAAAGGGAAGGATAACTGGGATGCAAATACCCTTAGCAGGAAGGTACAGGTAAATCCTATAGCAGTTATGAGTTCGTATCGGACAAAGCCACAAGAGAGGATTATGGAAGCAGGACAGCGGGATGAGAAATACATGGATATTATGCACATGTTATAGTAGAGTACAGGCACATGTACAGTTACAGATACAGATACATGTACACATATTGGTATAGGTATAGGTATAGGTATAGGTAATTAGGATGTAGACTACCATCTTACGACAGATGGGTTGTTGAGATTTAGAGACAAAATCTATGTACCGAATTGCAGTGAGCTCAAGAAGCTTATATTGGGGAAATTTCACGTGAAGCCATACTCAGGACATCGAGGATATAAGTAGACATCGACGACGGTTAAGAAGTTATATTATTGGCCAAATCTAAAGAAGGAAGTGGCGGAGTTCGTAGCTAGATGATTAGATTTTCAACAGGTAAAGGTGGAATGTAAGAATCGAGGTGGTCTACTACAACCTATAGAGATTACGGAATGGAAACAGGAGGTCATTTCCATGGACTTCATTATGGTCTTCCGAGAACAATGAAGCAGCATGATTCTATTATGGTCGTGGTTGACAAGTTGAGCAAGGTAGCTCACTTCATTCCAATGAAGACTACATATTTAGCCAGTGAGGTAGCACAAGTGTTCATCAGAGAGGTAGTGAGACTACATGGTGTTCCAAAGAAGATTGTGTCAGACGGGGATGCGAAGTTCACTTCCAAGTTTTGAAAGGAGCTATTTGCAAGTTTGGGTGTATAGTTGACCTTCAGTACAACTTATCATCTGCAACCAGATGGTCAAACAAAGAGGGTCAACAGGATCTTGGAATATATGTTGAGGATGAACGTGATGCACCAGTAGAGGAAATGGGAGGAGTATCTTCCTTTGGTTGAGTTCGCATACGACAATGGTTATCAATAGTCAATGAGGATGATTCCTTTCGAGGCATTGTATGGGTGGAGTTGTAATACTCCCATCAGCTGGAGTGATCTAGTGAACATGGTTCTTATTGGACCAGACAGGTTGGCGAACCTGGAGCAGGAAATGCAGGTTATAAAGAAGAATCTAAAGGCAGCACAAGATATGCATAAGAGTTATGCAGATCAGCATAGGGTATTCAAGGAGTTTCAAGTTTGGGAGCATGTGTATTTGCACATCAAGCCCAAGAAAATCTCTTTGAGGATTGGTTCACGTGCCAAGTTGGCACCATGGTATTGTGGCCCTTTTGAGATCCTTGAGAGGATTGAACAAGTGGCATATCGACCTGCACTGCCTCCAAAAGTGAAATTCCATGATGTTTTCACATTTCATTGCTTAAGAAGTATATAAAGGATGTTGATCATGTTATTGATTCGCCTGTATTGCAGGTGGAGCAAGAAGGAGAGTTCTCTCCGGAGCCTTAGTGCATATTGTAGCGGAAGCATTTCATGCTCAAGAACAGAGCCATAGAGCAAGTTAAAGCAGTGGAAGCACTTTGGGCCTAAAAAAGCTACATGGGAGATGGTGGATCAGATGTGGCTCCTATACCATTCATTGTTTGCTGGTTGAGGCAAAGCAGTTTTGGTTTGATGTTGGCTTTGGTATATGTTTTGTTGATGTTTTGGTATATGTATGTATATGTATATGGATGTAAATATCGTAATGAGTTGTGTTATGAAGCTCCAATATGCGGTATGTTGTCATGTTGTCATGATGTTTTTCTTTTGATCAGGTCTTTCATTGTAAATACTGCAATGAGCTAAGTTATAAAGCTCCATAGGCCATATGTTTGTTTTTCAACGGTTTTGCTGATATCTTGGTGTGGTTTAACACCGAGGATGGTGTAACCCAAGGGGGAGGATTCTGTAATAGTCCCGGTGAAAAGTTCATGTAATAAAAGTTAATAAAGGCAAAATAAGACCATGGGTAAGGGACACTTATTCCAAACTTAATGTTGGGCAAAGATATCCTAGTGGGCATCACTGGATGTGTGTTTTGGCTAAGGAAAATTGGCTAAGGCATTAAAAGGAAAAAGGAAATTTTTGGGACATTTATTTATGAAATAAAGGAAAATAGGAGAAAAGGAAGGTGAAAGGTCACAGGTTGCATGTGAGGAGGAAATCGAAGGAAAATAATGGAAAGTGAAGAAAATATAGGCCTCATCAATAAAAAGGCTTCTAAGGACCAGTTCATGGCTTTTGTCAACTTAAGCTTGGGAGCTCTCTCATTGTTCACTATCTCTCTCACTCTTGATCACTTAGAGTTTTCTTGGACCACTATAGTTTGGGGCAAGGCAAGGAAAAGAAAGAAAAGGAAAGGAAAAGCAAGCAAAGGAAAGGAAGTTAAGCAAGGATCAAGGAAAGGAAAGCAGGATTAAAGCAACTTTAAAAGGAATAGTTGTAGGTAACCTTTTTCATGTGTGGTTTCCTAGCTGGTTTGGGCATGCATGGCTTTGCATGTTGGTGTATTATTCTCTTGTTGTCAATGGCATGATTTTTCTAGGTTATGACAGTGGATTTCGGCCTAGCCTAGACTTTTTTCGGATGTCATGGTATGTTGGGATGTTTACTTCAGTTTATGAGCTTTGGTTTTCCGAATGGATTTCAAAATCCGGGGTGGAGGTGGTCTCAAGTTCCATTCCCAAAGGCCTAGGAATCCTTTGACCATTTTTAGCGGGATACATGGTAAATCTTGAGGGAGCAGTCTCGGTTTAGGATCTAGTGATACAAGTTTGGATTGTGGTAAAGCCTGAGAGACAAAGAGACAAAAAATTCCACAAGGATAGTGATGGATTCTGGATGGCATTCCAAGTTCTGTTCGGTTGTGATCAAAGCACTGGTTTTGGTGTGATCACAGTTTGATGAGGTTGGAGGTGGTTTAACCTCAGGATTCCCTTGGTTTTTCTTGGATTTGTTTTTCCATGAGATCCCACATTCATGCTTGCAATATGGCACGAGGGTGACTGGATGAAAGAGATATTTGGTTCTGCTATGTCTATGGTCAGGCGGTACATGGAAGTCTTGAACATGGTCAGATTTTCCTACGAGTAATAAAAGCTAATTTCTCTTACTTTTGTATTGATTTATATGTGGATTTAATGGTTGTATTTTCCCTCATATTTACAAGCTTTAATGTTGGCTATAAGCATGGTTATGTGACAGGTTCATGTCATGGTTATTTCATGTATTTACTTGTAACTGTTAAATGGATGGATGCAATACCTAATTGATAATGTCGTAGTTCAATGGAGAAGGAGGTGATCCTTCTGGTTATGTTTCATAAGTTGTTTTAGTCATTTATGCTCTGTCTTGTATCCTAGACCTGTAGGTTGCATTGATGCCAAGTGTTTGACAGAATGTCAGTCCCAGTTGGAGATGCTCAAGGCTAGTCCTGAGATTTATTTTGGTTTAAGAGCATTGTTATCATGTCTTTAATGAATTTTGAAAGTTACAATAAGTTTTGGGCATAGGCCAGGATGCTGGGCTAGAAAAGTGACTTAAATCCTAGGGTCATTGGCATGTAACTAGCACTTTTGGTCCATAATCACCTGCATTCAGGACCGTGAGAGAAACTTTAGGTTTATGGTCACTCCCTTTCCCATAACATGAGAGCGACTATGGCCTAAGAGGTCCAGAACAATAGTGGGACCCAGGGACAAGTTGTCTCAGTGGTTGACTTGTCTCCTGAGGGTTTTCGTTAATGAGGATGGATGACTGTATGTGATGTTTCATTGATTCCACTTCCTTAAGGTCACATAGTAGGCCGAATCTGATCATAGTAGTGGCTCTTCTCATGTTTACCCCAATTGGCATGGTTACTTTGGGTAGACCTGGGAGAGGGTGTTACACCTAACTTCCCCTTTCATATACTTTTCAAGAGCTTGAGCATCTTCCTTTCTTGGTTTAGTGATAGATCCTTTAACATGTTCCATAACCTCATTTTCAATGAGATTCAGATTTGTCCTTTTCTTCCATGCAAGATAATTTGAAGCCCCAACCAATTTGTTGTTTTCCTTGCAAAAATACATTTTGAAGATTTAGATGTGGACAAAAATATACTTACTTGATAGGATGTTCATTCTCCTTTCTCCTTTCTCCTTTCTTGATGTTGATGATGATATAGACAATAGACAAGTTCTCCTTGATGAAGGTATTTTTCTTCAAGAGTGACCCTTGACCCCACAAGGAGTGAGATCTCTTTGGATCCTTTGATGAGGATCAATGATGTTTTCAATGGTAAGGACCTTGATTCGTAGATCTCTTCAACTTGGCCTTATTTTCTTAATGATTATTCCAATACTTCTTTGTAAGCTCCTTCTTTTATCTAGGGTTATAATTCTTTGATGCCTTCCTCGAGATTTGATCCTTGAGTGTCCCTTGATAAGATGCCCTTCCTTGAATTTGTCACCTTATCTATGATACCATGTTGAGAAATCTAGGGCATCGAGATCAAGTGACTTCTCATCTATTAGTAACTTTTTGTGAATGCTTTTTACTTTCTTAGATTAGGATCTTTCTTTACTTATATTATTATTATTCTTTTTAATTAAACAACTACCAACGTATAAACCATAAAGTGACAAGAGACACAAAATATATGATATCATCTAGGGCCAAAACCTCTCCTACGTGAGAGGAAAACCCTAACAAATTCTTCTTCTTATAGAGATTTCAATTGACAAATACCAAGACGAAGACCCTTGACCTATTTGCCAAAAACCAAGACACAAGTTCCATTGATGAGATCCTTACACAATAAAAGTCAACCTTCTTCTCCTTCCCTTTTTTTGGCTCCTCTTCCACTTCGACCTCCTTCTTCTTCAAATCTTTGGCCTCTTTGAATTAGGTATACAATCCTAATTCATAAAACCTATCTCATGTACAAGACCTTATCTTATGCTTTCAATTTCTTTGCTTTGGATAGGGTCTTATTCTAGATTGTCTCGGCCTCCCTTATAACTTGAACTTATCCCAATTTGGTTACCTTAAATCTCGGCCTTACTGCAACTTCTTCCTCACACGTGTGCCAACAAATCCTTCCTAAAACAAACCCAAATCTGAACTTAAGAACTTCGGTGTACTTCCTTATTCCTTCGTTGATTGTTAGGCTTCATTTTAGGTGATTTTCACACTTTTGGATTTCATAAATTCTTGACCGAAGATATGATCCTACAATAATGTCGAGCAACCCTATTTGTAGTTGTTTCCCATGCTAATTAGCCAACATGACATGTAGGTGAGCTGATGTGTCTTTTGATGCAAATATTATTATCCTTCTTGAAGCTGACTTGTAGGAGGAGACTTTACTTGGTCTTGGAGGGTCTCCCTCTACATTTAATGACTTATGCAAAAACATAACAGGCCCAAGAAGGGTCCTTCATACATGACATAGACTCAAATTTAATTTATGACTAGATGACGAACCCTAAAGGCTTACAATGGGAGCCATCACTAAAAATAAATTTCCTTACTCATGAAATCCATGAGTCAAGCATTACAATAATAATTTTCTTTTCTTTTCTTTTCATTAATTACACTTGTCATTTTGAAGACCAAACCTAATTACACTTTTCAACACGTACAAAATTACAGGTGGCAATGTTATATGCAGAGTAGGTTAAGTTCTACTCATGTCACCCTCAGTCATTAGATCAGATCAAGGTATTCATAGACCACTCCTTTAGGTAACAACAAAGATAATTTCTTATGAAAACATATCATGATTGCAAGGAAATGAACATGATTCTAACTAAATAAATGAAAATGTCATCCATTAAATGTAAAGGATAATTGTAATTGCATGAAAGGAATAAACTAGTGTAGTTGTAGAAGAAAATCATGCTACTCTACTTGCACACTAATCAAATCAATAGTCTACTTGCATGAATAATTTATCTAATTGCAACTTGCTTGAAAATGAGGAATTCAATCTTCAACACAACTTTAAAAATACTAAGTCTAATTCTACTTGTTGTCTTGTTTTTGCAGTGCGAAAAGGATGGGGTTGGAGTGGTCTTTGATTCTTCCTTAATCATAAAATCAAAGCTTGGGGGCCATTATTCAACTTAAAAATGCAATAGTTAAAGTCTGGAGCAAATCTGGTTGGATTTAAGCAGTGCTACTGGGCTGCTACAGGAGGTGCTACAAGAGGCCTCGTTTTGCTGTAGGAGGGGGTATGAGAGCTTTATGAGAGAAAGGATGGTATCTTGAAGGTGAATGAAGGTGGTTGAAGTTGAATGAATGGTGTGGGAGCCCTTTTTCCAATCTTATTACCCCTCAGAGGCCTATCTTGCATAAAATTTCATGCCCACATTGTCCTTCATTGGCCCTGGAAGGGTGATCTCGGTGGTAGAGTTTGAGAGAAATATGGAATGGTCTAAGTGGACGTGGAAGAGTGTTCCCACCCATGCAGGGCACCAACAATCCCTACAGACTAATCGAGTACATGCAATTATATGATTAATATTACAACAAAATAAATCGAAGTGGAAAAGATGAGTTGAATTTTGTTAAGGTCTACTTTATCTTACAACACATACTTACTCTAATTTCCAAATAAATGCTACTAACTTCTAAGTTGAAGAAACCAAGCACGGAGAATAATTACACTCCAACACTTAGCAATTTCCAAGAAAAGATAAACACATGTTTTTGGTTTGTTGTTGTAGATCTTCCAACAACACTTCCCACAAGAGAGGTGGTGGTCAAACCTGCAACTACAATTTTTGTAATGTAATTCCTACTTAAACAAGGAAATAAATGCAATGAATTGGACAAGAACAAGTAAATAATATAGGACAGGGACTAAAGCCTCTGGGTTGGGCCCAAAACCAAGGGTTTCAACCCTCAAACGTTAACTCAGATACAGAGCAACAATAAATTTTCATTGACAGAAAATAAGTGTCACATGAATCATATGAAAGATGAAAATAACAGTATCAAGCACTAGGATCTCAATAGCTACTCCTATATCCAACAAAATTTTGAATCCTAATGAGCCTTTATACTTGTTTATTTATACAAAAATTAGTTGAGGGGAAACTCCCTTGAAAGGAGGAGTGCTTCCCTCCAAAATATCAAAATTGGTGGATCTGGTTCCCTTGGATATTCACATGCACTTGAGTTCCTCGGCTGCTAGTGAATCCGAGTTGTTAGTGAGAAATCTTTGATCTCAAGCCAAGTTGGAGAGTTAATGTAGTGGACAAGCCCCCTAAATTCTCTCTAGATGTCTACAACAAACCTCTGCATAGTAAATATCTCCAAAAATGCTTCTTTTTCCTGCATATTAATCACATTAGGCCATGAAATATGACAAACGCACTTTAGTCTTGCTACTAAGCATATTATGGCTAAAAATGTGAATTAATGTGAGAAAATGAGAGTTTTAAGGGATGGAGGATAACACAATGGGCCTCAAAATATACCTATTAATGGGACCCATCAATGATCATGTGGGTATCCCATTTTCCAAGAATAATTGGGGTTGACATGGCATCCTCTAGAATCATGGTGGTCAAAACAAAACAGTCAACTTCTGGGTGGCATAACTTTTGCATATAGACTCCTTTTAGATGCCTTTCTTATGTTGTTGGAAAGGTATCTAGGCGTAGAATAACACCTGGGGGTGTAGCGCATAACTCAAAAGTACTGAACCCAATAAAACACCATTTAATGCCTAAATATGTCTTTAGAAGGTTTAAAACCCCAATTCACCAAACTGGTAACCACCAATAGAAATAGTCCTATGAGATTATTTCTCTAGTTTTTCCTCTTTGATAGCATCAATATGGATGAAAAATAATATAATGATCCAATATAGATCAATTTTCAAAGGATTGAAGTGACTTTTGTTGAAAATCTGTATTATCTAACAAATTCCAAGATCAACAACTATGTTGCATCATTTTTATTACAACATCCTCTACTTATTATTACTTGAAATGTCATGTATGCATGAAATTATTAGTAATTTAAGGGGTAAAATTGTCAATTTTCATCAAGAATATAACTTATGTGTGGTAGATGAAGAGTAAAATATCATTAATTTGTGGTGAAACTTGAAATTTAACATATGTTCTCATCATGGTTTAGAGGATAAAGTTGTCAATTTTCATGATGAACATAATCTTCTGTGTGGTAGATGAAGAGTAAGATATCATTAATTTGAGGTGAAAGTTTAAATTTAACATTTGTTCTTATCACTTTTTAGCGGATGAAGCATTTCTAGTGGGGATGAATTATAAATATACTTAATCAGGTATATTAATATATTTAATTAATATCATTGTTTATAAGTACAATAATATGTATTGTGACCACCCTACCTTCAAGCCTAACAATTCACTCATTGTAATCATCACTTTCACATCAATATATAATATTTTATCCTTCAAGGATGTCTTAGTCTTGTCCCATTTATTATAATTTAATGTTGGCTTCTCATAAGTACTAGCAAGTACATCATAAATACATTACCTTCTTGTTCTCTACTAGGTAATGGTGTATATAATATCATATTTTTCCTTCTTCCTTTAGCATGGTAACATATTTGACAATACTCAGTCGACTTCTTCAAACATTTGGAAACTCATGTCCAACAATATCTTTCTCTATTGAAAATAGCAACAAGAAATGATAAAAATAGAATTCAAAAATTCCAATTTAATTTGTCCTTGAATTAAACTGAGAATTAAAATCAAATTCTATTCCCGTAGCAACTTGTGAATAGTTAAATAAGTTTAATTAACTTAATTAGCTTAGGAATTTCGAGTTGGAAGTCTTTTTCAAGTCATCTATATGTTCTCCCTGTATTATAGGGGTACTGGATGAGTCAATTGTGAGTTGTAATTAGATAACTCAATTTACTAAGTTAAATTCAGTTAAACTAGTTCCAAATTGTTTGAGGAACTAATAGTGAATTAACAGTCAGTTGGTGCACTAATGCATTAACTAGTGCTACTCTAGTTAACTGAAGATTCCCTCATCAGAAACTCATGCATGTCGATTATGAGAAAGACCCAGTTGACACTAGAGTGCAGGGATAATGTACTATCAGTTGTATAATTTTCAAACTTGTACAGATTGTGCGTGCAATCAGGAACTGAACCTAGAAGGGATTGCACGATTTTGGATGCACTGGTTTCCCTTTAATATGGGCTAATCAACCATAGGAATTGCGCAAGGAAATAGGGCTTGGAGAGAAGTAGAAGAGGCTAAGGTTTGGCTTGAGCTTGCTTGTGAGATGGGAGATTGATCATACTAAGTGTTGGGATTGTTCTTGTGAGAACAAGCATTGTATTGTATTATTTAATGCAATACAAATAGTGGGGTTTTGAGTTGTGGCTTTCCCAAGATATTCACTGTGTTATGTGCCATTGATTTATCTTCCTTTTGTCGATTATTGTTTTCATCGATCTATTGGCTTCCGTTGGTTGAAAGTAGAAGTAGATTCTTGTCTTTTGCTTTAGTACATTGCATGAGCTTGTGAATCTACGAGATTTTCTACATGGTATCAAAGCTGAATTCAATATGCTAAAGGATATTTCAAAGTTTTGAGTTCAAGGTTACAGGTGAAATTCGAATTTCCAATACATACTTCAAGATTGACAGATGGTGTTCTACAGTTTGCGGCTTGTGTTTTCCTCGGATGGTAACTTAAATTATATAGCATGCAAGGACATGATGGAGGCCATGTTGGAAGAAAATGGCTTGAAGGAATTCATTGATCAAGACATTCCTAAGCCACCAACATCGGATGCTCAGAATATGGCCTAATGGAAGAAGTGTGTGGCAAGGGCGAGACAGATAATCCTTGAGGGAGTTCAAGACCACATTGTCTCGAGTCTCCATGGGAAGGAAAATTTGCATGCTATGTGGAAAGCATTGAAGGACCTTTTCGAGAACAATAGTGACCAAAGGAAGTTGGCACTGAAAGATAAACTTTGAAAAATCAAGATGGAGGCGAGCGACTCAATTCCAAATTACTTGAACATGTTCACTCAATGTCGTGACGAATTTGGAAGTGTTGGAATCACAGTTACCGAGGATGATATTGTGAGTCTTGCTCTTCTTGGACTCCCAAAGTTGGCATAGTTATCAGGACTATATCAATGGTTGGGAGAAGCTGCCAAATTGGAAATGACTGTGGTCGGATTTGATGCAGGAGGAGATCAAGAGGAACACCAGAGATGGGACCTCTTCCAAGGAAGTGGAAGAGGATTTTTCCTTAGGGAGTAAGGAAAATAAATCGAAGGGAAAGAAGCCCCAAGGTTAGGAGGGTCGAAATAATATGGACTTGACGAAAGTCAAGTGTTTTCACTGTCACGAGCACGGGCACTATGCCAAGAACTACCTGCAAAAGAAAGCAAGCAAGAAGGAGCCGATAGTAGCAGCAACAGGTGAAGCTCTAGCTTCACAATTCGAACTTGATTTCACTCCCACTGCATGCATGGCCAGAACTTCCATGGTAGGCTTGTGGTATCTTGACAAGGGTGCCTCATTCCATATGACAAGGAATATACATTTATTTAATGGTTTTGAGGAGAAAGACCTCAAGCAGAGCATAGAATTTGGAGATGATGAGAGGTACAGAGCTACTAGGATCGGTGCACTTACCTTTCAGAGGGAGTATGTCTCCCCTCTCAGGATCACAAATGTGATGTATGTTCCAGGACTAAAGAAGAATCTTATTTCAATCGCGGTATTGGAAGACTGTGGCTATGATGTGGTTTTAGAAAGGGAAAGGTTTTCCTTAGACACATCACCACGGGACAGGTGAAAAAAATCAGTGGACGGGTCAAGAACCCATATGCTCTTGAGGTTAAAGATGCATGAAAAGCCTTGAGGAGCAAGGCAAAGGTTAGAGAATTGGTGGTTGAGAGGGAGAGTAAATTACCTCTCAACATGTAGCCTCAGAAGAAGCCTTTGAAGTATCTTCAGGAAGTTGTGAAGCAGCCACATCTAGAGAAGCTGAGAGGAGACCGAGTGGAGAGATCCACTCAAGCAGAGAAGAAGCAGTCTCAGAAGTAGGCTCAGACAATTGTGGAGCAACCACAATTGGAGAAACTAAGAGACCGAGTGGAGGCATCCACTCATGCAGAGACCTCCGGTAAGGGGAAATTTCGAGCCAGGTGGGCAGAGAGTTCACATGCATCCATACCTCCAGGTGTGAGGTGGGGCGATGTGAAGTGATAGTCCCAAAAGGGCTAAAATTGGGTAGGGTCCATTAACAGGTTTTATCTCATTGATCATACCTTGCTACAGGAGCCCGAAGTACATAGTAGCAGAAGGAATCAATGGCATTGGTGTAGTCAGAGATCAGAGTGACAAAGGCTAGAGTAGTCAAATACTGAAGAGCATAGAGAAGGGTTGAAAACAGTGCAGAAAGGAAGAGTCAACATAAGCACAGAGTTTTCAGTCAACATAGGAAATAATAGTCAAAGACTTTGATGACAGACGCATCATTTTGATTCAGGTTGGATGTTTTTTTTGTTTCTGGAGTTGTTGGAGCAATAATGCTCGAGAGAAGTGTTGCATGCAGAACATTCCAAAGGTTCAGGATCAGAACCAAGTTGAATTCCTTTCTTGTTGAGAGGGAGTGTTGAAAATAGCAACAAGAAATGATAAAAATAGAACCCAAAAATTCCAGTTTAATTTGTCCTTGAATTAAACTGAGAATTAAAATCAAATTATGTTCTCATCGCGACTTGTTAATAGTTAATTAAGTTTAATTAACTTAATTAGCTTAGGAATTTCAAGTTGGAATTCTTTCTGAAGTCATGCATATGTTCTCCCTATATTATAGGGGTCCAGGATGAGTTAATTGTGAGCTATAATTAGATAACTCAGTTTACTGAGTTAATTTCAGTTAAATTAGTTCCAAGCTGTTTGAGGAACTAATAGTGAGTTAATAGTCAGTTGGTGCAGTAATGCATTAACTAGCGCTACTCCAGTTAACTAAAGCTTCCCTCTTCAGAAACTCATGCATGTCGATTATGAGAAAGACTCAGTTGAGACTAGAGTGCAAGGTCAATGTACTAACAATTGTATAATTTTCTAAGTTGTACAAATGGTGCATGCAATCAGGAACTGAACCTAGAAGGGATTGCGCAGTTTTGGATGCATTGGCTTCCCTTTAATATGGGCTAATCAACCATAGCAATTGGGCAAGGAAATGAGGGCTTGGAGAGCAGCAAAAGAGGCTAAGGTTTGGCTTGAGCTTGCTTATGAGGTGGGAAATTGATCATACTGAGTGCTGGGATTGTTCTTGTGAGAACAAGCATTGTATTATCATCTTGGATTTCTAATTTAATACAATATAGATAGTGGGGTTTTGAGTTGTGGCTTTCCCCGGATATTTATTGTGTTATGTGCAATTGATTTATCTTCCTCTT